>CAWUFW010017451.1:0-261121 GCA_963921515.1 Calotriton arnoldi
CAGCACCGCATCGTGCACCGTCTCGCCCTGCACCGCACGCCTTGGACTCACTGGACTCCGTCTGCACGACGCTCATCGAGCCGCTGCCTGCACCGCATCGAGGGACACCGCACCTTGCACCGCTCCGCTTTGCACCGCGACAAACGCCGACCGGCTCGCACACTCCGTGCCCGCCACAACGAGAAAAGGTACTGTGACCGAGTCTGTTCACGACTCTGCTGGCCCGTAGCGACGCGGTCGGCTGGAACTGTTGGACTCTGTGTATTTCAGCATCGCGGTAGACCCGGACGGGGCTACCGACTCGTACGAACTTTGCTTTTGTGTTATTCCTGCAAAGAAGAAGTTATCTTGCAACGGAATCACTTTCAAAGTACTGTATTGTGGATTTTTGTCGTAATTGGTCTTGTCTTGAGTATATAAAAATATTGGTTAATTTTCTAAACTGGTGTGGTGTCAGTTTGTAGTGCTTACACTGTATTACTGTTGGTTAGGTGCAAATGCTTTACACACTGCCTCTAAGATAAGCCTGACTGCTCGTGCCAAGCTACCAAGGGGGTGAGCAGGGGTTATTTTAGGAGTGTAACTCCCTTACCCTGACTAGGAAGAAGGGTCCCTACTTGGACAAAGGTGCAAGCCCTTGCCAACTAGAGATCCCATTTCTAACACTCATCAATACAACACTATCATATGCACTGATACACCTATACAGACACTTACACACTGCCACTCATCCATGGAGTTACTCACACACCTAGTCAGTCATGCAAATAATCAATCACACTCCCATTTACTCACCTAAACAGATACTAACGTATACTTACTCTCTTATATAATCACTGATACAAGTACACACTCATCCATACAGCCACTCTCACAATCACTGACTCTCACGTATAGTCATTTATACTCCAACTCTCACATACAGCCTTTTCCCTATGTAGTTACTTGGACATGTACCACTGAGACATCCATTCACTCACCAACACACCCATACACACACTCACCCGCCCATATAGCTGTTTTCACATGCACTCTTGAACCCATACACCCAGTGAATCAACCACTCACACATCTATGCACAGAGTCACACACCTCACACCCACCCACACACACACTCAGTCTCCCATACAAATTCTCAAGCAACCAATCAATAACCGATATACACACTCATGTAGCTACTCACCAACCCATGCATTCAGTAAGACACATTTAATCACTCACTTATACAGTCAGTCACGCACCTACTAAATCATCCATCCAGACACTTATACACCCACTCATTCTTCAATACACCTTGGCATATATATAAAACATATTTAAACTTTACAGAAACACACAGTGACTGGATGATGTCATCAGTGATGTCATCAGTGATGTCATTTGAGATGTCATCAGTGATGTCACTGACCATGTCATGAATGATGTAATATGTGACGTCATCAGCAGTGCATTGCGGGGGCGCGAGTTATAGTTAGCTGAACTAACTATAACGGGGGAATGTCACGGGTTTTGTACGAGTGCAATGTCCAACTAACTATAACTTTCCCTAAAACCTATGGTTTTTTCAGTGAATTTCTAAGGTTTTTTAAATGCTAATTTCTAACCATAACGTGCCTGAAACCTATGGTTTTTCAGTGAATATATATATATATTCACTGAAAAAATCATAGGTTTTAGGGACAGTTATAGTTAGTTGGACATTGCACTCGTACATAACCCGTGAAATTCCCCGTTATAGTTAGTTCAGCTAACTATAACTCGCGCCCCGCAATTCACTGCTGATGACGTCACATATTACATCACTCATGACATGGTCAGTAACATCACTGATGACATCACTGATGACATCTCAAATGACATCACTGATGACATCATCTAGTGACTGTGTTTCTGTAAAGTTTAAATATTTTTAATGTAAATAGGGAAAGGCGTATTGAAGAATGAGTGGGTATATAAGTGTCTGTATGGATGATTTAGTAGGTGCGTGACTAACTGTATAAGTGAGTGATTAAATGTATCTTACTGAATGCATGGGTTAGTGACTAAACTGGGTGAATGTCTGTATCCATCTGTCTGTTGCTGTGTAAGTGGCTGCATGGGTTTGTGAATAGCTACATGAGTGTCTATATGAGTTATTGATTCGTTGTCTGAGTATCTGTATGGGTGCCTGAGTGTTTGTGTGGGTGGGGTGTGTGCGACTCTGTACATAGATGTGTGAGTGGGTGATTCACTGGGTGCATGATTTGAAGAGTGCGTCTGTGATGGACTGCTTGGGTGGGTGAGTGTGTGTATGGGTGTGTTAGTGAGTGAATGTATATCTCAGTGGTACATGTGCGAGTAACTACATATGTAAAAGGCAGTATATATGTGTGTTAGAGTATTTAAAAGGCTATAAGTGAGAGTGTGTGATTGTGAGAGTGGCTGTATGGATGCGTGTGTGCTTGTATCAGTTATTGTATAAGAGCGTAAGAATGTGCTAGTATTTGTATGACTAAGTGAGCTGGTGTATGTATAACTCTATAGGTGAGTAAATGGGTGTGTGATTAATTTTTTGCATGACTGACTTGGTGTGTGAGTACCTCTATGGATGAGTGGCGGTGTGTGAGTGTTTATATAGGTGTATGAGTGCATATGATAGTCCTGTACTGAGTGACTGTAAGTATGAGTGACTGGACGGGTGAGTGAGTAGATGTGTGTGTGTAGACCTAAGAATCAGTGAGTTGGTATATAGTTATTGGTATTGGAGTGTGTATGGTTTTGCGAATGGCAGTCTGTAAATAAGAGTGGGTGTATCAAAAGTTATATTAGGGTGTGAGAAGATGCATGAAATTATCACATGGATGATGTCATCAGTGATGTCATTTGAGATGTCATCAGTGATGTCATCAGTGATGTCACTGACCATGTCATGAGTGATGTAATATGTGACGTCATCAGCAGTGAATTGCGGGGGCGCGAGTTATAGTTAGCTGAATTAACTATAACGGGGGAATTTCACGGGTTTTGTATGAGGGCAATGTCCAACTAACTATAACTGTCCCTAAAACCTATGGTTTTTTCAGTGAATTTCAAAGGTTTTTTAATGGCTAATTTCTAACTATAACGTGCCTGAAACCTATGGTTTTTTCAGTGAATTTGTAAGGTTTTTAAATGCTAATTTCTAACTATAACGTGCCTGAAACCTATGGTTTTTTTCAGTGAATTTCAAAGGTTTTGTAAATGACAATTTTTTAATTGTATTAATTGTTATATTTATTTTTTTATACTGATTTACAACATTTTTTTCAACTATTTATTTTTAGATATTTTATTTTTTAAATTACATTGTAATTACATTATACATTACATTACAAAATATACTTTCTCAGAATGAATTACTTTAGTTTAAATACTTTGCAAATAGGCAATAGACTTTTAAGTACAGTAGTTACAGTTGTTGCAATGGGCAACACAATTTCAAACACAATGCAACATTGAGCTCAATGTGAATTTCTAGTTAAATGCAATTAGTTACTTTATGGATTACTTTTCTCACCACAGGACTGGATCCTAGATTCAGTCCTGGGACATCTCCTGTAAACAGTTGCGTAAAAGCGTTTTGGTTACAGTAGTGATTTTTAAGGAATATTATTGTATTTTAAAAGTTGACACTTGGAAACTTTTTCACATAGAATCACCAATGTTATCCTATGGGAGGAAATTCACTTAGCAGGTAAGTAGTGTTATCGTTACTTTTTCTTACTCAGTGGTGGATCCTGGATCCAGCACTGGTGCATCTCCTGTAAACAGTTGAAAGAATGTGTTTAAGTCATACAGGCGATTTTTAAGGAATATTTGTAGTTTGTGAAAATCGACACTTTGAAACTTTTCTGCTGAAAACCAGACAATGGATTCCTATGGAAGGAAATACAAGTTACTGGTAAGTACGGTTAGAATTACTTTTCAGGGTCAGTGCTGGGCTAAAAGATGCAGCACTGGGTTCTCTCCTGATAACAGGTGAGTAAATCGGAATTCATAGTTCGGCTGATTTTAGAGAAATATTATAAAGTTCCAAAATTCCACACTTAGAAGAATTTCCAAGTGAAACCAGTCAATGTTAGCCTATGGAAGAAAATTCAAGTTACTGGTAAGTACGGTTAGAATTACTTTTCAAGGTCAGTGCTGGGCTAAAAGATGCAGCACTGGGTTCTCTCCTGATAACAGGTGAGTAAATCGGAATTCGTAGTTCGGCTGATTTTAGAGGAATATTATAAAGTTCCAAAACTCCACACTTAGAAGAATTTCCAAGTGAAACCAGTCAATGTTAGCCTATGGAAGGAAATTCAAGTTACTGGTAAGTATGGTTAAAATTACTTTTCAGGATCAGTACTGGGATAAAAGATGCAGCACTGAGGTCTCTCCTGATAACCGGTGAGTAAATCGGAATTCGTAGTTCGGCTGATTTTAGAGGAATATTTGTATGTTTCAAAAATCGACACAGAAACTTTTTCAGCAAAAACAGGCAATGATATCCTATGGAAGGAAATTCAAGTTACTGGTAAGTACGGTTAAAATTACTTTTCAGGATCAGTACTGGGCTCAAAGATGCAGCACTGAGGTCTCTCCTCATAACAGGTGAGTAAATCGGAATTCGTAGTTCGGCTGATTTTAGAGGAATATTATAAAGTTCCAAAACTCCACACTTAGAAGAATTTCCAAGTGAAACCAGTCAATGTTAGCCTATGGAAGGAAATTCAAGTTACTGGTAAGTACGGTTAGAATTACTTTTCAAGGTCAGTGCTGGGCTAAAGATGCAGCACTGGGTTCTCTCCTGATAACAGGTGAGTAAATCGGAATTCGTAGTTCGGCTGATTTTAGAGGAATATTATAAAGTTCCAAAACTCCACACTTAGAAGAATTTCCAAGTGAAACCAGTCAATGTTAGCCTATGGAAGGAAATTCAAGTTACTGGTAAGTATGGTTAAAATTACTTTTCAGGATCAGTACTGGGCTAAAAGATGCAGCACTGAGGTCTCTCCTGATAACTGGTGAGTAAATCGGAATTCGTAGTTCGGCTGATTTTAGAGGAATATTTGTATGTTTCAAAAATCGACACTTAGAAACTTTTTCAGCAAAAACAGGCAATGATATCCTATGGAAGGAAATTCAAGTTACTGGTAAGTATGGTTAAAATTACTTTTCAGGATCAGTACTGGGCTCAAAGATGCAGCACTGAGGTCTCTCCTGATAACAGGAGAGTAAATCGGAATTCGTAGTTCGGTTGATTTTAGAGGAATATTTGCACAATGGTGAAGGAAGGGGGTGGGGCCTGAGGTGACATGTCTGCAAACATGCCCTGTGGCGCGTTTTAAGTTGGAGAATTAATTCCTCCTCAATCCTGAGGGCCCCTAGGGGCCAACTAGCCCACCAGGAACCTCCAGTATGCGCCAGGGGGCTGCGTTGCAGAGAGGTGTACAGAGGCCACGCCCCTTTTACAACACTCTGCAACGCAGCTCCGTGGCGCTTACTGGAGGTACCTGGTGGGCTAGTTAGCCCCAGGGACCCTCAGGATTGAAGAGGATTTAATTCCCCATCTTAAAATGCGCCACGGGGCCTGTTTGCACACATGTCACCTGAAGCCCCGCCCCCTCCCTTCACCACTGTGCAAACGCGCCTGTGGCGCATTTTAAGTTGGAGGATTAAGTCCCCTTGAATCCTGAGGGTCCCTGGAGTCCAACTAGCCCACCATGTACCTCCAAAAGCGCCACAGAGCTGCGTTGCAGAGAGGTGTAAAAGGGGCGTGGCCTCTGTACACCTCTCTGCAACGCAGCCCCTGGCGCATACTGGAAGGTTCCTGGTGGGCTAGTTGGCCCCAGGGACCCCAAGTATTCAAGGGAAATCGTTCCCCATCTGCAAACGCGCCAGGGGACGCGTTTGCAGACTGCTGCAGGGTGGGGGCAGGGCCTCCGGCACGATGCCGGTCTTTTTTAAATTTTTTTAATTTTTTTTATTTTATTTTTGTATGGGAGGGGGGCTGCGTGGCCCCCCTTCCCTGGGCCTATATTGGCCCCGGGGACCCCATCCCCGGGGCATGCCCTCTTTTTTAAAAATTTTAAATGTTTGGAGGGGGCTGCGTGGCCCCCTCCTCCAGGCCATTTAAGGCCCCGGGACCCCATCCCCCGGGGCCGGCCTTTCCTTTTTTTTTTCATTTTTTTTTTTTATTTTGGGGAGGGGGGCCGCGTGGCCCCCCCTCCCGGGCCACTACTTGCCCGGGGACCCCATCCCCGGGGCTGGCCCTCTCCGTTGGGGACTGTGGGGGTCCCCAATCCCCCCACAGTCCCGCCGGCTCCCGCGTCCCTTGGGAGCCGGCATTGCTTTTCCACATGGGGAGCTGCTAACATGCAGCTCCCCGTGTGGAAAGCAATTTGCTTTGGATATTGGAAGCGAGAGCAGGTTTCCCTGCTCTCTCTTCCAATATCCAAAGCAGTTTGCTATGACAGGACGGGAGCCGCGAGGCTCCCGTCCTGTCATAGCAAACTACAGTGTCCCGGGGGTAGGCACCCCGGGACACTGCAGGAGCCGGCCCTGGGGGGTGGCGGTCCCCAGGGCCATCAAGGGCTCCAGGAGGGGGCCGCGCGGCCCCCTCCCTTGAATTGCACAGCCCCGGGGAGGTGGTGGTCCCCGGGGCTCTGGGGTCCGTAACGGACCCCCACATTTATTTGCTATGTGCCCCGGGGAGGTGGTGGTCCCGGGGCGTGTGGGGGCTAGAGCCCCCACACGTTATTTAAAATTTAAAAAAGAAGCCCCGGGGGGTGGCGGTCCCCGGGGCTGCGGGAGGGCAGGAGAGCCCTCCCGCACCATTTTTTTTATTAAGCCCCGGGGGGTGGCGGTCCCCGGGGCTTGGGGGGCCTTAGAGGCCCCCCATATAAACAATAAACCCACCCCCCGCATGCCCCCGGGACTTGGGCCACCCGGGGGCAAATTTGCATCGAAGCGCGGGAGACCGCGCATCAATTTTTTTTTTTCCGGCACGATCCGCGCACCCTAAGCGCATCGTGCCGTTTTTTTTTAAATGCTTTTTCTGCCCAGGGGGTCCTTGTGGGACCCCCTGAGCAGACCTAGGGGGTCAGGGTGTTTCTACCCTGCCCCCTTTGTGCGTTTTGCACACTTGTTTCTTTTTTTTTTCTCGGCGGGATTCGCGCACCCTAAGCGCATCCCGCCTATTTTAAAAAAAAAAAAATGCTTTTTTCTGCCCAGGGGGTCCTTGTGGGACCCCCTAAGCAGACCTAGGGGGTCAGGGTGTTTCTACCCTGCCCCCTTTTGCGCTTTGCGCACTTGTTTCTGTCCCTCGGTTCTACCGAGGGACAAAATGGCTGCCAACACTTCCTGATTTGGAGTGTTGACAGCCAATTAGCATGCAGCTCGTGATCGGGAGGGTGCGCGAATCCGACGCGGCCATAGATATATATGTGATTTTCATTTTGATTTTCACAGGAACTACTGAACGGATTTACACCATTTAACAAAAGGGTTCTTTCTGAACCAAGAACTACCTCTTTGCCAAATTTGGTGTAATTCCGTTCAGCAGTTCGGGCTGTAGCCGTGGCTAAAGTTTCCTATGGGAAAATGAATGGGGAAAACATGTTTTGGGACCCCCCTTTTTTCTCGGCCCCCGCTTGACGAATCACGCCGAAACTTTCAGGGTAGGAGCGGACCGGAGCGGGCCATAAAGTTTGAAAATTTCGCGAAGATTCGTCAACCGACGCAAGAGTTATTTCAAATAGAATGTCGCGGATTTCCTATGGAAAATAGGTCCTAACTATAACTATCTACTGGCGACCGCCAGTAGATAATACATATATATATATCCAACTTCTCTACACAGGAAAAAGATCGGAGCACACACGGGTCGAAGAACTTGCAATCTTTAATTAAACAGCATGACGCGCTTCAGCATGGCTGCCTTTTTCAAATGCTGATAACAACAAGTGTTGCAGAACTTCATGTTTTTTAAACGGAACAAGCTTCGCTCTGATAGGCGGAGAACCAGAGGTGGGCGTAGAGGAATACCCTGGTCCCGGCAATCCGAGTCCATGGGTGCAGGCGCTCTCGGTAAGTACCTCAATACCACAGTGGGTGGCGCTCGCTATTTCCCCTTTCGCACACCAATGTAGCAAGTGCTGTGTTGCAAGTTTCACACAGCCCTCATCCTGCCGCATTAATCCCATATATATATATATATCCACATGAAAAATTAAGCTTAGGATGCCCTTCCAAGCGGACCGGGGCTCGTTTTACGGGCGTCGCCACTTCTATATTCCACAGGATAGCAGCCCCTCATACAGGAGCCACAGCGAGCCCACCAGCCGGTTAGTAGCATTCATTTCTTTATTCAGCAGAGAGTTACAGCATAACGCGTTTTGGAGGGGACACCTTCCTACACATAAACAATCCATGGCATTTTGCTTTTTCCATGTGTGCTGCACAAGGCAGCACACATGGAAAAAGCAAAAACGAGGAGAAATAATGCATTTCTCCTCTTTTCGCCAACTTAAGACCAGGTTTTACCTGGTCTTAATTTTGGTGCTGCCTCCTATGTACGCCACCCTTGTACATAGGGGCAAGCCTCAAAATCAATGGGTGTAGCGGTGGAATGCCCACCTCAACACCCACTGCCCACCCCTTTCACGCTAAGCATAGCTTGAAAGGGGGCCTTATTTACAAGGCAGTGTTAAGCCACATTAAGTGGCATAAAGCTGCCTTGTAAATAAGGTGCAGCCCCTATCGCCACCACAACGTTAATAAAAGTGACGCTGTGGTGGCGATAGGGGCTTGTACATATGCCCCTTCATTTTGGCTTGGTATTGAGCTGGATATAATTGCAATGGAAACCAGGTTACCGCAGACTACAATAAAAGAAATGATTCTGTTGGAAGAGGCAATAGGTGCTTTGTGGTTGTCATTGCAGCAGATGCAGCTCCGGCTAGACCATTTGAACTTTGCATGCAGAATGGTAAGACCGGGCAGATCCTTACACGGAGGTTAGACATTGTACCATCAAAGGGTCAGGATTTCACTGGCAGTGAAAGCAGATCTTGAAGTTTGGCTGTTGTTCCAGTGGATAATCTATGGTGGGATGATGTAGTAGCTGGATTTGGATATGCATGGCTAGTTCAAATTTTCTCAGACGCAGCAATTGCGGATGGCTTTGGCCTATTATTGAAAGGACAGTGGTGCTCTACAAGGTGGTCATGGAAGTGGATGGGAGAAGGCAGGAATATTGCATTTTTGGAACTTTTCCCATTATTGGCGTCCCTCGCCCTGTGGGGCAAAGAGCTAGCGAACAAGACAGAGACTTTCAATGAAGATAATGAGACAGTGATAGCATTGGTGAATGGTCAGAAGGTGAGAGACAAGAAACTTTTGAAGCTGTTGCAATGTTTTATGCTTGGTTGCCTCATGTACAATAATGTATTTGGAGCTAAACATGTGCTAAGTGTGAATAATAACATCGCAGACACACTGTCTCATTCACAGTGGCAGGAATGTTGTGGTTCCGCTCCCGGAATGGATGTAATGAAGACACAGGTACCAGCAGAAATTTGGGACTTGGAAGGTTGGGAAATCTAGTTTTGCTAGAAAACTCACTTGCACAGAATACCAGGCCAGCCTAGAGATAAGCTTATGAAGAGTTTCTATTTTGTGGCATGCTTAAAAGATGGCTGGATGACAAGAGTCTTGAAAAAAGGGGGAAGGACATTATCCGTTTCATTATGTCTAACATTGAGAAGGGGATGTCAGCAACTACAATAGCGGGGAAACTGTCAGGAATTGCATTTTATGGCAAACTGTTTTGCGGTCATGAACCCACTGCAGGGGAAATGGGTGGGTGGATTCTGCAACAATGGGAAACAAGCATTGGCATAGCCAATAGGTCTCGCCTTTGGGACCTTATAAGTGTTTAGCCATGCAACAGTTGATGCAACAGTTGATGTTGTTGCACCAAGGATATTGTGCTGCATAACTAAATACTTATAAGGTCCCAATAGCGAGACCTATTGGCATTGAAAATGCAATAGGTCTCGCCTTTGATTAAGTTAAAGCCATTTGCTTTGCTAATGGTATTTATAGCAAAGCAAATGGCTTTAACTTAATCAAAGCGAGACCTATTCGATATGTGCAGTTATGAGAGGAATGCATTTTGTTTTTAGCTCTGCAAAGGCTATTTTATAGTTGACTGATTACTGCAATGATGAAGGCTTTGCCAGGCTTTTATTAACGGAGGCATGTACAGCGGTGTTAATGCTGTTATGTGACTCCATTGTAATGAGCCTGCTGAGGCTTTGCCAGGTATTTATGTATTACTGTTTGTGTTGGGGGGTGGGGGGGAATTAATCAAGCCCAGCGCCAGCTGAACAGAGCGCAGCATCCAGCTGCCACTGGCAATTTAAACACAAGAGATGCATCACCTGGCGAGAGAAAGGAGGGACGCCGAGGGAGATGGAAGGAAGGGAGACAGAGAAAGGGAAGAGAGGGATGGAAGAGAGAGCGGGAGAAAGAGTGGGCAAGCGACGAGAGAGGGGTGGAGGAGCTGAGACGGCAAGAGAACGTGGGATGAGTGGGAACAGGGAGGGAGGGGAGCAGGGCGAGAAGGGGCGACCGCGGAGCCAGCAGAGGAGAGAGAGGGAACAAACAGAGAGAGAGGGGGGCAAGAAAGAGAGAGAGAGAGGAGGCAAGAAGAAAGACTGAGAGGGAACATATAGAGAGAGAGGAGGCAAGAAGAGGGAGAGGGGACAAACCGAGAGAGAGAGGAGGGAAGAAAGAAAGACAGAGGGAGAGGAAACATAGAGAGAGAGAGAGGGAGGCAGAGAGAGAAAGACAGAGGGGAGAGGGAAACAGAGAGAGAGTGAGAGGAGGCAACAAGAAAGTCTGAGAGGGAGAGGGAACATACAGAGAAAGACGGAGAGAGGAGGCAAAAAAGAGAGAGGGAACATACAGAGAGAGAGGGGGCAACAAAGAGGGAGAGGGAACATACAGAGAGAGAGAGGAGGCAAGAAAGAGGGAGAGGGAACATACAGAGAGAGGAGGCAAGAAGAAAGACTGACAGGGAGAGGGAACATACAGAGAGAGAGGAGGCAAGAAGAGGGAGAGGGGACATACAGCAAGAGAGAGGAGACAAGAAAGACTGCTAGGAATAGGCGCTGGGCGGGAGCCCTGGCAATGGGATAGGGTGGAAGAGGGAGGGAAGCAAGAGAGAAGACGACGGAAACTGGTTTTGGTATCATTTGTTTCAAAATGATCTTTGCAATGCGGTGTGTGCACGCGTTGCTGTGTGGTGATTTAAGCACAACCGACCACGCATTCTGTGATGCACTCTTTGCTTGTGGATGCGCAGGAGCTGGCATATTGAGTGATCGGCATATATACTGCGGAGAGGGTGGGTGGCTTAGTCTTTGGTGGTCTTGTCAAACAGCCTCGCCGCTTTCGAGAACGGAGAGCTGTGAAGGGAGCCCTTAATACACAGCGAAGGTGGGGGGGAAGGGCGGTGAAGCTTCTGACATCTGCATGACAAAGCTGGCGGTGTGAGGTCTGAAGCACACACTGACCTTTGCACTGGGTGAAATGGAGAAACAAGGAGGGAGACATCGGGAGCGAGACGAAAGTGGGAAGAGAAGTGAGGGGGGAGGGGTGAATGGAGAGACCGAGTGGTGCGCGCGCGACTAACTATAACAAGACAAGCCCGGCTTCAAAAGTGGTGCGCGCGCGAGCGCCCGCCGCGGCGAAAGTGAAAGCAGCATATGTTTCCAATTAACGTGACGCGGCAGGGGAGGGGCGGAGGAGCGTTCAGACAGCAAGCGAGAGGAAAGCCAGATGGCGCCTGATCGGGCGCTGAAAGCTGGCGGCTGCGCGCGTGCACGCGATCGTGAACGCAAGCTGGAGGCCAGCAAAAGCGTGGGGTAGCACTTTGAAAACCCACTTACTAAATGTCTCGCAGCGCATGCGCTGGCTCAGGCGAGACCTAAAAAGAGGAGAAGCGAGTGAGCAGTCATAGGGAACCTATCACGATACGCAGTTTATTGGTTTTAATTTGAGGTTTGCAACTGATATATTTTAGTAATTTTCAAGTTTTGCTGATGAAGTTATGTATGTTATGGTTGTTTTTTGGGGAATTTAGAATTTCTGAAGAAACTCATTGATTTCATCCTGGCACAAATCAAAGACGGATCAGATTGGCAGAGGTGCTTGTATTTTGTTACATGCAATAGGGGGACTATTGTGCCCGATGGGGTTCTTGGAGAATTTCGGATCAGCATGCAGAGCAAAGGAAGGAAGGAAGGATCTTTTGTCATCAAGATGGATCAGCCTTAAAGGCATCACAGGTGCTGAGTGTGTGAGGAAAATATTGACAAAAGAAGGTGAAAATGTAAAAAGGTTTGGCACACACTGCTGAATAGGGGCAGCGTCTGAAGCAAGTAAGTTGGGTTTCTCGTTGAAAGGGACTATGCCGCTGGGAGATGGTATTCAGATTGTTGCCTGAGGTATATTAGGCAGAAAGAAAGCATGCAGTGAAGCGGCAATTGACATGGTACATTTTTGTTTCAGATTGTGTCATGGAACCAAGTATGGCCTTCTTCTCCTTATGGATTGTGTGGCATTCATTTTTTAAATGGACAGCAAAGCCAGAAGAATCTTGTTCCTGTGGAAAGAATTTGGGTTTTCATTCACCTGAATTCAAAATAGACTGGTGGGAAAAAGTCGGAATGAAGTGGGGGCAACCACTTTCATGCCTATCTGAATTTGTGAGAGTGAGAACCTACAAAGATGTTAATCCACCTAGGTGAGAATGATTTAGAACAACTGTCCGGTTTGAGTCTGATGAAGGTAATGAAAGTAGATTTGGAGGTGATTGGATGGTCACGGTCTGGTGCATATGCTTTTGGGCAGTGCTGGCTGCGAAACGTGTGTTGGACGGTATTGTCAAGTACAGGGCAGCTGAGAAAGCCAGGTGCAAAGTTATTAGGGAGATAACCCTTTTTTGTCAGAATAGATGCATAGGCATTATGGAAACTGGTAATATCACAAAAGAGTGTTTTTCTTTGTTCTTCCAGGACGGGGTGCATTTATCCTTTCTAGGGAATTCATTTTATTTATTTGAGATACAAGACCAACTGATGAAAAAGCTGGAGGTAAAGCTGTAATGGCGATTCAGGGCTGGCTGTTGGGCGACAGATGTACAGGAGCAAATGCAAGGCTGTTGAGGCAGCAGCCTGTGGTCGAAGGCGCAAAGGTAAAGGGTTGTTAGAGCGACTACTGATGCAGAATTCTCAATGGAAATTTTGGGGAAGGGTGGGGGCAAGAAAACGCTGGTTCAGGGTTTTTTCCTGGGTGGCAGACATGTGGAAGACTCACACACTAGGCCTAGAGACGTTTTAAGGCATGAGCAAAGTGGGCTATTGCCTACAGCCTCCATCTTCCAAGGGTCGCCCTGGCAAAGTGAACTTTCTCTCCATTTGATCTCCATCTATTATATTTCTCTATCTTAACCACTCTCCCTCTGACTGCTACTACTAACTCTGTATTTCTACCTTGTGTCTTCTAAAGTATTTTTGGGGTCCCAGGTAAGACATATTTCAACTGTTACTGTGTGACCCTGTTAAAGTTTAACATATAATTTAGTATTGTTTGGCAACATGCGAGCTTGACTTAGCAGAAAATAGGTAATAAAATTAATGTTTCTTCTCTACAGGGACCCCCAAAATATATCTTACTCGGGGATCCCATAATCATTACGAGGACGCTGACTAGACCAGAAGGGTTGGGGCATTGCCAGGGAGACATCGGTAGAGGAAGGATAGGAGAGTGACGCTGGGGTCAGGTGTGAAAGGAGAGTGAATGGAATGAAAGGGGGAGCATGTTGAAAGCTAGGACCCTTTGTTGGGCGTTTGTACAGGTTAGAGGTGGGAGTTTAAGAGTGGGAGGGGTGAGGTTGACTTTTGTATTAGTGAGGTGGGGTTGTTTGATGTTACTGTATTGTTTTATAAAGTTCAGCTGCAGCCTGTTCTAATTTAGTGGCCTTCTTGCTCTTAACATGGTCTGTGTTTTCGGCACCGTCTCTCCTGATGGGATTCCTGGGGGTGGCTTCCTGAAAGGGGGAGGCCACCCCTGGGGGATTTTGGGTGAGTGGCACAGACCAGGCTGAGCGGGTATGGGGATTGGATAATTTATGGGCAGGGGCGGGCCTCCAGTGTCAGTTAGTGCTTGCCCAATATGAGAGGGCATTGTGGGTTGCGCTGTGGTCCTGCGGCCTTGCAGGGGGGTACTTGGCAGAAGGAGGGCGACAGAAGAGTGAAGCTGGTATAAGGTGTGAAAGGACAGTGAATGGAATGAAAGGGGGAGTGTGTTGAATGTTTGTATCTTTTGTTGGGAGTTTGTAGAAGTTAGGGGGAAGTTTAAGGGTGGGAGGGGCCAGGTTGACGTATTGTATTAGTGAGGTGGGGTTGTTTGATGTTACTGTATTGTTTTATAAAGTTCAGCTGTAGCCTGTCCTAATAAAGCGTTCTTTGCTGTAAACTTGGCCTGTTTATTCTGCACCTTCTCACCCAAAGTATTTTGTGCATGAAAGTGGGAGGGAAGTAAAAAGTGGGTAGGTTTTATCAGTCCTGGAGAAATATTTAGCCATGGTAGGCATGCAACTGTGTGAATATGACACACATTTCTTTGAGACTGGAGCTGCAACAGAACCATGGAGCAAAACAAACATGATCACGCTTTGATCAGAAAAGGTTGTAACCTTGGCAGATGTTGTGAGAGGCTATGAAACCAGCGGTAGTTGATAAGGACAGAAATTAAATTTATAGAGAAATAACTGTTTTGTTTAAGAAACGGAAATGAGCATTGAGTCACACAGACACAGTGATTTGATCAGACAAGAAGAACTGCATCTCTTCCTGTAGGATACAAAAATGATGAAGATAATGGTGTTGTAGCTCCTTTTTGGTTGAAACTAAAGAATTGTAATCAAAATCGTCAACTTGTCTGTCCTTTAATGGCCACCAACATTTTTTTCTCAACAATTTCTTTGTAGTACCACAACCTCAATGACTGTTGTGAACCATCTTACCATCAAAGAAGCTCTCAAAACAGTTGCTGAAACAACCATATCAGCCCGCAATAGTATATCAGACTTCATGTGTAATTCAGACTAAATCAAACTATGCAAATCTCTTTTCAATGTTCTGAAATCAGCTCATCCTTCAATAATGTACTTGAATGCCTAGTCGTCCTTTATCAAAGAATACATCGATTCATGTTCACCTATGGCTCCTCCACACACCTAAGTGATGTTCACACCAGCTACAATCCACTCCTCTTCAGTAGAAGTTTAACACAAAATATTTGGCAATGATAACCTGGATAAAGAATCCACCCTGACAATCACACTACCAGACCTCACGTCAAAGGTATACTCTTTATAAGAGAGTGAATTATTAAATGCTGTGCATGATAGTCCACCACAAGTAATAAAGTCACTTACTTGTTAGGTCTAGGCAAACGTTTCACTAATTTAAACCTGAGCTCAATCCCTGGTAGCATAAGCACAGATCAGAGAGTTTTAGTTTTGAGAACATGTGTAAAGCATTAGAGGGTATCAAAACATTTAAAAAGTAATAAACAAAGCACAATAATTTTAATAAAGCATGTGACACTAAACTGACAAAACTCCAATAGTGGGATCCAAAGACATGTATTTTTAAAGATTAAAGATAAAAATCTCCAAGAAAAAGTAAAGTGCCAATCAATAATCACAGTTCATGGGTCACTGGGACTTAGGCACATTTTCAGGCCCTCCAAGATGGATCACGGTCAGATACACCAAGCAGGTTCATCCCGAACAAAGATTTTGCATTAGTACTTAGGTCCTTATTTATACCAGGGTGGACAGTCCACCATTCCACCATGGGGAGGGAGTAAATTACTCCATTCCCATGGCAGAGAGACCGCCCGTCTAATTTATAAATGACTACCAAGTAGGCAGTCATTTATAAAAGCATCGTCAGGAACTGAAGTCACGGGGGTTCCATTCAATGCATTTTACCATGTGCTATGCGGCTGCGTCAGCGGAACGTAGCCCTGTAGCACAGAGTATTCTTTTTTTCCTTACAAAAAGAGAGTACTGAAACGGGATTTTATTTTTGGAAAGAAAAAAAGTAATGCTCCCCTCACCATGGAGGTCTTGTCCCATGGCAGGGGGAGCATTAGTACAATTTTATTGTCCCTCACTGGCAGGTTTTGCCTGGTGGTGAAAGACAGTCAAAAATGGCTACATGTCCACCCATCTAAACTGGGCGGCTGGACATGTAATCATTTTTCCGATGACCCTTACTCCCCAGAACTGTGAGAGAAGTTTGAAATGGCATAGATGGAGTAGTCTCCGCCACAGCCAAACTGAAGGTCCACCTGCATATAGATTGGGCGAGTTGACCACTATGTTAGCAGGGAGAGAACTCTGTCACTGACGCAACAAAGTTACCTTCCCACCAACATATAAATCAGGCCCTTAGGGCCAGATGTATCAAGCCTTTTTCCCGTTCGCAAACGGACCGATTCTCAGAATCGGCCCGTTTGCGATCGGAAAGCCTTTTGGGATGTATCATCCCAAAAGGCCATCGCAAGATAAGGAATTGCAAAGTTTGCGATTCCCTATTTTGTAAATGCATTTAAGGAATCGCAAATTGCGATTCCTTAAATGCAATTCAGGTAGCACCCAAATTTTGTGAATTGGCCTTAAGGAATTGCAAATTACCACCAACTTCAAGTTGGTGGTAATTTGCGATTTCCTTGAAAAATGCACTTTTTGGCATTTTTCAAAGTGCCATGTGGCGCACATACATGCCCTTAGGGCATGTATGTGCGCCACATGTGCACACATGCATTTTTTGGGGGTGCAACAGGGTGTCCTTTTGGCACCCTTGCACCCTTGAAATTGCATTCGCAATTTGCGAGTACCTATTGGGTACTCACAAATTGCGAATGTCTTTCCATTCATTCCTATGAGCCTGTAGGCCCATAGGAATGAATGAGAAGGTATTCCTTAATTGCGAATCGCAATTTGCGATTCGCAATTAAGGAATATGTAGGAATCGCAATTATTATTGCGAAACCTACATACATTGCACTTTGCGATTCTCAAATAGCGATTCGTTAAAAATCGCTATTTGGGAATCGCAAAAAGCATTTTTCATACATATGCCCCTTAGTCTCTGTAATGGAAGGCAAAATACTTCAGTGGGGCAAATTTGCAGACTGTATAGCCAGATAGCCATTAGATTAGGTCACCCTGAAGCTGCTGGTTTTGTGGAGAAAAGTTCAGAGTAGGAAAAGTTCCAATTTCACGCCTGGGAATGTTCTTTCATCAGTTAAATACTTTTTTGCCTTTGCCCAATCAAAATTTCTTCATTCAATCAAGATTTCTTCGTTCAGTCTCTTTTTATGGAGCTCAGAATCCTCCAGCGGGAGAATGCTGCAGGCTGGATCTGGGAAGGCTGCACCGAAGGGTCCACTGAACAAGTTTTTTGAGTGGCAAAAAACTCCACAAGTGGCCAACTTGATTTTCTTGCACAGCAAGGTCAGGTGCTTGGTAAATTCCCCTGGGTGGATGGTCCCAGTCCTCCTGAGGTTTGGAAGTCTAAACTTTTTGTTTAAGTCCCAACGTTTCAGAGATAGCTGGAAGCATCCAGCTAGACACAGCCAAGGGTCCCAGGACCTTGGTGACAGCACTACGTGGTCAGAATTCACTCCAGCAGAGGCCACCAACAGCTCCCGTCCAGGTCCAGCTGACACTGGTCACAGAAAAGGCCTCTTGCAGCTTCTTGTGTCCTTGTAGCTACACAGGAGGTCTGCCAATTGACACTTGGAGTCCACTTCTTTGTCCTGGGTACAAGGGGAAGTAGTTCCAGCCCTTCATGTCTCTTTATAGGCCTCACACAACAGGCACAGTCCTTCCTCTGTTCTTCCACAGGTCCAAAAATTGTTCTGAGGAGCTGGTGATAAGGTCCTTAGTTGTACAGTCTAGTTGCCAGTAGGTGAGGGTGACATCTGGACACTCCCTAACCCATGGAGAAAAAGTTCCTAGTGCAACCCTACCTACCTTTTCTTAGTGTTGTCAGCCCCAGTTTAACCTTTTTTTTTAACACTATTTTTATTGATTTGCCAGGTAACAACATTCAGTATGTCAATGACAATGACTCCCTTAGGCCCTTTCCAACACAGCCAGCGTGAAGGCGTACAAACAGAGGCACAAGCTGCTGTCCCTGCCAGCATAGTTGAGATCAATGTTCCCTCTAATTCTTTTCCTCTGTGTGTGGCAGAGTAAGGTCTCTGTGTGCTGCAGCCAAGGCTACTGGCGCCAAGAACCTGACCGCATGTGTAGACCAGGGCTTTAAGTGGAATGAAAAAACTAGGGGGTCTCTCAAAGGGGCGTGACCGATGCAAGTAAGGGCATGGCTTAAAAGCAATTAAGCTAAAAATCTGTGCATCGCATAGTGTGCCACCCGACTGATATTTTGCTGCTTCTGTCATTGCATACAGATATATAATACAAGTAACATTACACCTACAAGAAGCCAGGACTATTGGCTTTGTCAATGGCTTCTTGTTGAATAAAGTTGTATATAATATTGAAAATGCTTCTGCTCTTGTGGTAGAGGTTGTGGCTTAATGCTCGAGCTGCCGCCTTAGGAGATGGTATTTGAGTCTCGGGTCAGCTTAACATCCTGTGATTCTGGGCAAATCAATGAATCTCCCCATGCATACCAAAAAAAAAAAAAAAAAAATCATGTAAAGCGCTACACTACTTTTGGGTTGAGTTCGCACTATATAAAACTTGCTGCTTTTCTTTTCTAAATGGGGGGCTCATGGTTTGCCTTTTGAAAGTATTTATGTTCAATTCTTTCAAAAGGCCCACAATCAGCACCGCAGCTGCGCTGCGTTAAGAAAAGAAATGCAGCAAGTCTACAAACACAACGTGTGCTTTCAAGATCATCTGAAAGCACATGTCATGCTTTTAAATTTGATGCATTTCTTTTCTTACAGCGCGGCTGCGGGGCTCATTGTAGGCCTTTGAGAAAGTATTTATGTTAATTACAGTGCCCGTCATGGGCTGCATTTAACATAAATACTTTCAAAAGGATCACAATCAGCCCCGCAGCTGCGCCCTATTTAGAAAAGAAATGCAGCAAGTGCAGGAGTGTTTTAAAACTGGTGCACGAACGCTCTCCCGGGATGTGCTGTGTGTGCGCGCTTCACACATGGTACTGCATGCTTGGGGGGACAGAGGTGCGCACACGCACTCACCTTACAGGGAACAGTGGTTGAGATTATTCCAATAACTGTGTTAATAAGTAAGGAGAACTCAGAGGTGGCCGCGTACAAAGGGCACATTAATACCTGCTGGTCTAAGCAGTTATATCCTCAGCAAACAATACTTTAATAAGGTACTAATAAAAATAGTAACGTGTCTGAAACTTGAATGTTCTGCTGGATGGTTGCCAACGGTGCTAGTAAATGACAATACCTATGTAACTAGAGCTATGGAGATACTGGTGGGAGGGCGACTGTAAGTTTTGGGAGATTGGGATGTCAGCCCCGGGGTAGGAGGGTTAGGGGTTAATTACAGCCCTACCCATGTGTTAGAGCTGGCATCCTTGGTGTGGTTTTCCCCCTAACTTTTTGCCTTCAGAACTCCTGTTTTTGATGACTTTGTTTTTGCTGGCCTTAGGACTCTGCACACTTTACCACTGCTAACCAGTGCTAAAGTGCTTGTGCTCTCCCCTTAAAACATGATAGAATTGGCTTATACCCAATTGGCATATTTCATTTACTTGTAACTCCCTAGTCAACTGGCACTACCTGTGCCCGGAGCCTTCAATTTGAATGGTACTAGTGGACCGCAGCACTGATTGTGCCTCCTACTTAAGTAACACTTTAAACATGTCTCAAGCCTGCCATTTCAGCCGCTGTGTGTATGCGGTTTTAAATTGCCATTTAGACCTGGCAGAGTAAATGTTTTGTCACACCCAAACCTTCCTTTTTAGTACATAAAAGTCACCACTAGGGTAGGCCATGGACAGCCCAGTTGGCAGCGTGCAATATATTTAAATAGTTGGGCATGTACTTTTAAGTTTTGCATGTCCTGGTAGTATCAAACTCTTAAATTCGTTTTTTTACTACTGCTAGGCCTACCTCTCCCATTGGATATCATTGTAATTAATTTATTACATTTTACAAGTGTAATTTCCAAATGGGAACAGGTAACAGGTTCATGTTTGGTGTGTCTGACATAGTAATTTCAAATCCCAAGCTATGGTGATTTTAATTACAATTTTGAAAATGCCACTTTTAGAAAGTTACATTTTCTTGCCTTAGCCATTTGGTGCCTGCAGTCTGTCTCTGGGTCTCATGACTGGGTATGGGTGGCAGTTGGGCTTTGTGTATTCCTCCCAGAAAATCACATACAATGGAGAGCTTAGGTGTGACTGGATGGGCCATCACTGGCAAGATGGAAGGGAGGGGCTGGACCCAACTCCACTTACATATGAATAGGCTGAGTCCTGTCTCCACACAAAGGGCTGCATATCCCCTGTAGTTAGTCCGGAGCCAGGAAGGCGGGGAACCTGTGCACTTCAAAGGCATACTTCTAGAAGCTTCTCCCCACTTCAAAGGCAAAACTGGGTATAAATACTGGACCTCAGACAGCAAGGGCCTCATTTATACGTTTTTGCTGAAGGGCAGCACCGCAGGCCTTCCTGCTGCGCTGCCCTACGGCAAAAGAAAAGGGCAGGAATGCACTGTATCTATCAGGTACAGCGCATTCTTGTCCGTTTCCCCAACGCTGGCGCACAATGGGCTACGGTGCGCCAATGCAGACACCTTTGCACCATGGTGCAAGGGTGCCTGCGTTGCGGGGATGATTATTTTTGTGCAGGAAGGGAAACCTTCTTGCACAAAACCAATCACAAGAGGCTTTTTCCTCTTTCTATGTGTGCTGCAGAATGCAGCACACATAGAATAAGGAAAAACGAGGAGAAGTAAAGATATTTCTCCTCATTGTGCCTCCTTTACACCTCCCCTGGGGAGGTGGTAGTTTTTGGCGCTGCCTCAGAGTTATGATTTCTCGTAAATCTAGGGCAGTGTCAAAAAGCCATGGATGTTGCTGGGAGTGCCCCCAGCAACACCCATTGCATGCCCCTTTAATGCAGAAAACTGCTTTAAAGGGAACAATATTTACAAGGCAGCATTAAGCCCAAAAAAGTGGCTTAGTGCTGCCTGGTAAATATGGAGCAGGCTCCTGCACCACCGGGCGTCACAAAAAGTGAGGCACCTGCAGCGCAAGGGGCTTATTAATAAGCCCCCAACTCTTTAGCACACTTCTTGACCAGTGGATACTCTGCCAGGAATAAGGACTGCTGCCCTGCTGTGCTGACCTAATGCCTGCTGCTCTCTTGGCTGGGTGAAAAGGACTGGACTTGCATCTCTTGAACCCAGAACCTAGAGTGACCCCAAGGGCTAGTTGGATGGCCTCCTGATCTGAAGCCTCAGATACATAACAGGCTTCCCACAACCATGCACCTAGTTTCTGCCATCTGTGAGTCTGCCCTGCCAAGTAGTACCTCCCCAGTCCTGTACCCTTGGAAGTGGGCCTAAGGTGTTTGCCAGTCTCTGAGGATCTAGCAGAACCAACACATCTTATTGGTTGAGTAACGCAACCCCGAGCATAACTGACGCATCACCGATGCTGCTTGAATTGGACTTGTTGCAAGGACCAGCATCTCATTCCAGCTCTTCCGAACCGATGCATAACCCTGACTGCACGCCACATCCCGAATGTCAGACTTCGAATTGCAAGCCCTGTTGATGGATCCTCGATGATGATGTAGGCCCTTGCCGCATCTCGGAAAGAAACATCACTTTGGCTGCGCAACCCATCTTCGATGCAGATTCTTGCAACGCTCCATAAACCAGGATTTAAGGTACTTTATTCAGAGGGGCAAACTGGGTCCCTGTAGCCAGACCATGCTCCACTGCGGTTGGCATGAACTTGTGACTTTGTCCCGGTCCTGCGCGACCATATATCCACAGTGGGAGCATTGTGATTTTGGCACTATTTTCACTAAAATCATTAAAATTGAATATCTATAGTTCTAATAATTACATTTTTGCCATTTTGGTCCTGTTTCATTTATTAAAGAAAGTTATATTTCTCTAACTTGGTGTGGGATCCTTTTTGTATGGTGCTTTCACTCTATCACTGTTTGAAGTGTTTCATAAATACTTTATACATTGCCTCTAAGTTAAGCCTGACTGCTCTGTGCCAAGCTACCAGAAGGTTGAGCACAGGTTAATTTAGGTTTGGGTGACGCCTCACCCTGATAAGGATAGTGGTTGCTGCTTGACCAGGGCTCATTCCCCAGGCAACCAGAAACCCAATTTCATACATTGGTGATCAGCGGTGTGTTTGTGCAGTGACAAACGGTGATTTTTTGTACACTACCATCCTATATTTGAGACCAATTTGAATTTAAAGTCCCCTGATTAGCCTTTTTGCTTTTTCTAAATTCTCTCTCTGACTGTTGGGCCTGAATCCCTCTTCAAGTATGTAGTTTGAACTGGCTAACATGGGGACCTACATTGTGGCCTAGTTCAAGGAGGTCTATGTAGAGAGGGGGCTTCCAGCTAAGAACATCACCAGGAAGGTGGAACTCTAAAAGGTGCTGAGGGCCTGGGGGGAAACCCATCAGTCGCTGGTTGAAGCCTCAGGAGAGGATAATGATATAGAAGAGCCTGGAGAGGATCTTCCTTTGGTACCACCTGCAGTTGAAGGGGATGATTTAACCCCTGAAGTGGAGGCCGCCGCAGGGCAGAGAGCAGTGTCTCTTCCTGCAGCCTGTCCCCAGAGGAGCTGGTGGGAAGAGAGGGAATTCAAGTTGCAGATGGCCCAGTAAAGGATGAAGGAAAGGAAACTGGCCATGGAGGAGAAGAAGGCTGATAGGGCCTTGGAGGAGAAAAAGTTGTTACTGGCTCATGAACTGAGTCTGAAGGCGCTGGATCTCAGGACTGGTGGGCAGAGTTCAGCAGTGTTGGTGGCAGCATTTCTACAGTGCCCTCTGGAAATAATAGGGTCCATATTCCCAAAGGTGTGATGCCTGACTTTTTTGTGGGAGATGACATTGATAAGTGGTTGGAAGCTTACAAGATTGCTGTACAGATGCACAGGATCCGTGAGGAGAATTGGGGAGGATAGTCTATGGAAGCATATCGCTAGCGAAGGGAGGGACAACCTACTGGCCCTAGAGAAGGGGGGGGCAGGATGAGGTGTCCCCCATGAAGGAAGCCCTGATCAGGAAGTATGGCTTTACCCCAGAGAAGTAAAGGCAAAAGTTCAAGGACAGTCAGAAACTGGCCAAGCTGACCTGGGTGGATTTTGTGTATTCCTTTTGCAAGGCACTGTATGGGTGGGTGAAGGGCAGTGAAGTAAAAGACTATCAGGTGATGTACAATTTGATTGCAAAAGGGTACATGTTCAGTCTTTGTTTTGCAAATCAACGCTTACACTTGATTGACGGTAAGCTCACTGACCCCAGGAAGCTTGCTAAGGAGACGGACCGCTGGGTCAGCACCAGGATCCACAAGAAGGTATATGCAGGGGATCACCGCATGGGTGGACAGGGTCCCCAATAGAAGAAGAAAGAGGGAGACAAAAATAAAGCTGAGGAGTTCCCTAAAGTTCCCAAAAATAGTTCCATGGGTCAGGACTCCCATCCCTTAACTGAGACGAAGTGGTTCCCTGACAGTAAGTCATCAGAGACGCCACCCCCAAAGTGCTATGAGTGCCATCAGGAAAGTCACTTCAAGGGGATGCCAAGTGTCCCACTGGTGGGCAGTCACTGGGGCTGGCTAGTGTAGTGATTGGAGAGGAGATTGTCCCAGTTGGTGGGGGGGAACAATGCAGAGGTTACCCTAGTGTCCCTGGGTGACGGAGAGATGGTGTAGAGAACTCACATGCCTAGTAACACTAGGAAATACAGGCAGGGGGTCATCATCAATAGGATGAGGGTGGAGGCTCTGAGAGACACCGGAGCCAGCATGACAACCGCCAGATGTCATCTGGTGACATCAAAGCAGGTAGTCCCTAATGTGTTTCACTAAGTTGTTGCAGCTGAGAGTCAACCATGAGATAATCATTAGAGTCACTACCCAATGGCACTGGTTCCCTTTGAGTGTGGGGGTGTGTTTCAGGCTCCTTGAGAGAAGATGTGAGTCTGACAATGCCTGCGGATAGTCTGCTTGGCAATGACCTGGAGCACGCCATCTGGAAGGAGGTGGAGCTCAGGTCACACTTGGAGATGTTAGTGTTGCCTGAGTGGGTGTGCCTGGCCACACAGTCCATGTCTGTCTGAGAGGGCAGTCAGGTGGACCTGGAGCCTGGAAGAATGGCCCGGTTGCCTGCCAAAAAGAGAAAGGGTAAGGGGTGCGGGAAACCCGCCCCGGAAACTACCACGGTCCGGAAGGAGGCTTAACCTCAAGGGGACACCCCAGAACTGACAGGGGAGGATGTTGCCGCACTGGGGAACCGATCTGAGTTGGCCAACTGGCAGCAGGAAGGGGGTTCCACCAGGGAGGAGTTCTGCAAGACACAGAGGGAATGCCCTACTCTAGAGGGCCTACAGTGGCAGGCAAAGGCCAGTCAGCTGGAGACACCTCTGGTGATCACCTGATTTCCTGGAAGAATGAGCTCTTGTATAGTGAACCTAAGATTTCTGAGCCTGGGTCAACACGTGTGTTAGTGGTTCCCCAGTGCTACAGGGCATACCTACTGGAACTGGCTCATAATGTACCCTTGGCTGATCATTTGGGGCTGGACAAGCCATTTGACAAGCCTGTCACCCAATTTCATTGGCCTCAAATGAGGAGGGCCTCAGATGCTTTACACAGGTACTGTCCTACCTGCCAGGCCAGTGGCAAGTCAGGAGGAATGCGTAAGGCTTATCTGCATCCTTTTCCTGTCATTGGCACCCCCTTTGAAAGGGTGGACATAAACATTGTTGAACCACTGGACACCAAGACATCCATGGGCAACAGGTTCATACTGTTCTTAGTGGACTATGCCACCCGGTACTTGGGGGCTATCCCTCTGAGGACAGACATAATATCGATCCATACAATTTCGAAATACAAAAATATCAGAAATTCGATATCGATAACAAAAATATCTAATTCCTATGCTTAACCCTTTCGGTGCTCATGCCGGAATGGTTCCATCATGAGCACCAGTGCTCCTGTGCTCATGACGGAACCATTCCGTCATGAGTACAGGGGCACTAAATCCCTCTGCTGCAGACAGTAGAGGGATATCCTTTTATTTTGGCCTCGGGAAGTGGAGCTTCCCCAACCTCTCGAGGCCGTCTTTTAATTTTCAATGCAATGACGATCGCGCGCATGGCGCGCTGACGTCATTGCATTGAAACTGACACTGAAACTTAGTTTCAGTTTCAATGTTTCGGTGCTGGTGGGGCTATCTCAGCCCCCGAGCACCAAAACACTTGGGAGAGGTATCGTTGGAAAGGGGAGTCCAATGGTATCCTTCCCTAGTGGATCCCTGCTTGGGGATCGCCCCAGGAGGGTGATCCCCAAGCAGGGATCCACCCACTAGCCACCAGGGAGGGGGGAGCGGCCCCTTGGGCAAGGGCCTTTGCTCCCACCATAAAAGTGTGACACACACAGTCTTTCTGCCCCCCTGGGGGGCAGATGGGAGCAGTAGCCCCAATCTGCCCCCCCGGGGGGGGGCAGAAAGCACCCTAGACGCCAAGGATTCTTTTTTTATAGGCCAGGGGTGGGGGCTGCCCAGAATGGGCATGCCAATGCCCCCACCCTACCCCCCCAAACAAGGCAAAAGAATTTCTGTCCCCCCCCAGGAGGCAGATGGGGGCAATAGCCCCTGATCTGCCCCCCCCGGGGGTGGCAGAAAGCCCACTAGGCAACAGGGATTTTTTTTCTTCCAAAGTTCGGGTGGGGCCTGCCGAGAATGGGCATGCCAATGCCCCCACCGCCCCCCAAAAATGCCAGCAGAAAGCCCACTAAGCACTGACTTTTTATCGGAATGTGCCTACCTGTGGATTTTGGGTCCTAGCGCAGCCGGCACCCAAGGTAACCTAGCAAACTTATACATTTTTGAAAACTAGACACCCAGGGGAATCTAGGATTAGGTGCCTTGTGTGGCTCTCACTAGGTTCTTTTACCCAGAATCCCTTGCAAACCTCAAACTTAGTAAAAAAAAAAAATGTTACTCACATTTCGGTGATGGAAAGTTTTGGAATCTGAGCAGATTCACAAACTTCCACGCACCCAGCATTCCCCAAAGTTTCCTGTTGCCGGCACTAGGCCTACCCACACAAGTGCGGTAACATTTTTATTGGAAGACTTTGGGAAATATGGAGTGGGTGGAATTTTGTGGATCCACGCAGATTCCAGAACTTTCCATCACAGAAATGTGAGGAAAATGTTTTTTTTTTTTACAAAGTTTGAGGTTTACAAGGGATTCTGGAGAACAGAACCTGGTGAGAGCCGCACAAGTCACCCCATCATGGATTCCCCTGGGTGTCTAGTTTTCAAAAATGTATAGGTTTGCTAGGTTTTCCTAGGTGCCGGCAGAGCTAGGGTTCAAAATCTACAGCTAGGCACTTTGCAAAAAAGGGGTCAGTTTTCACTGTAAAGATGTGGTGTGTTCACGTTGCGTTTTGGGCTGTTTCCTGTTGGGGGCACTAGGCTTACCCACACAAGTGAGGTACCATTTTTATCGGAAGACTTTGGGGATTGGGGAGGGGGTGGAATTTTGTGGATCCACGCAGATTCCATCACAGAAATGTGAGGAAAATGTGTTTTATTTTTACAAAGATTGAAGTTTTCAAGGGATTCTGGGTAACAGAACCTGGTGAGAGCCACACTAGTCACCCCATCCTGGATTCCCCTGGGTGTCTAGTTTTCAAAAATGTATAGGTTTGCTAGGTTTTCCTAGGTGCCGGCAGAGCTAGGGTTCAAAATCTACAGCTAGGCACTTTGCAAAAAAGGGGTCAGTTTTCACTGTAAAAATGTGGTGTGTCCATGTTCCGTTTTGGGCCGTTTCCTGTTGGGGGCACTAGGCTTACCCACACAAGTGAGGTACCATTTTTCTCGGAAGATTGTGGGGAATGTGGGGTGGGTGGAATTTTGTGGATCCACGCAGATTCCAGAACTTTCCATCACAGAAAAGTGAGGAAAATGTGTTTTTTTGGACAAAGTTTGATGTTTGCAAGGGATTCTGTGTAACACAACCTGGTGAGAGCCACACAAGTCACCCCATCCTGGATTCCTCTGGGTGTCTCGTTTTCGAAAATGTATAGGTTTGCTAGGTTTCCCTAGGTGCCTGCAGAGCTAGGGTTCAAATTCCACAGCTAGGCACTTTGAAAAAAATGGTCAGTTTTCACTGTAAAAATGTGGTGTGTCCACGTTGAGTTTTGAGACGTTTCCTGTCGCGGGCACTAGGTCCTACCCACACAAGTGAGGTACCATTTTTTTTGGAAGGCTTTGGGGAATGCTGGGTGGGTGGAATTTTGTGGATCCACACAGATTCCAGAACTTTCCATCACAGAAATGTGAGTAAAATGTGTTTTTTTTTACAAAGTTTGAGGTTTGCAAGGGATTCTGGGTAACAAAACCTGGTGAGAGCCCCTCAAGTCACCCCATCTTAGATTCCTCTGGGTGTCTAGTTTTCAAAAATGTATAGGTTTGCTAGGTTTCCTCTGGTGCTCGCTGAGGTAGGGTTCAAAATCCACAGCTAGGCACTTTGCAAAAAAGGGTCTGTTTTCACTGTAAAAATGTGGAGTGTCCGCGTTGCGTTTTGTGCCGTTTCCTGTCACAGGCCCTAGGCCTACCCACACAAGTGAGGTACTATTTTATCGGGCGACTTAGGGGAAGAGAGAATTGTAGAGCAACTGTTATTACCTATTGACTTCCGATGCATTTCTGCACTTTGAAAAATGTCCTATAATTCACATGCTAGTATGTGTACCCACAATTTCAGAGATGTGCAAATAGCTACTGTTTCTAAACTTTATATTTTGTTCCCATTTTGGAAATACATAGGTGTCTTTCATACCGATTTTTCATAGTTTTTATTTTCCCAAATGAATTGCTATATACCCGGTACACAATAAAAAACCATTGCAAGACACTGCTCAGTTATTGGCTCTGGGTTCCTCGGGTTCTTGGTGAACCTACAAGTCCTATATATCCCCACAACCAGAAGGGTCCAGCAGATGTAATGGTATATTGCTAACAAATATCTGTCATACATAGAAGAATTAACAGGTGAAAACTTTGGCACAAATGGCTGTTTTTTTTAACTCATTTTCAATTTTTCCTATTTTCAGCTGTTATTTTCTATAAAAAAAACCTTGAAGAATCTACACAAATGACCCCTTGCTGAATTCAGAATTGTGTCTTCTTTTCAGAAATGTATAGCTTTCCAGGATCCATTATTGCTTTCATACCCATTTCTACCATTAACAGGAAGGAGGTTGAAAGCACAAAAAATAGCAAAAATAGGCTATGTCCCAGTAAAATGCCAAAACTGTGTAAAAAAGTTTTGGTTTTCTGACAAAAGTATGTCAGTCTCCAAGGAAATAAGGAAGCTGCACTGGCTCCCAGTAAGGAGTCGAGTGCGTTTCAAATCACTTTGCATGGTCTTCAAAGCTCTGCATGGCAAAGGCCCAGACTACTTGAACCAGCTGTTCCAGTGGTACATTCCGAAAAGAGCACTTCGCTCGTTAGGGGCTAAGCTTGTTTCTGTACCGCCCAGGAGGAAAGCTTTGTGGGGGGGCAGAAGCTTTGCTGTGTGCGCGGCGAAAGCCTGGAATGACCTTCCATTTCGCCTAAGAAACGCTACTGATCTGTTAGACTTTAGGAAGGGTTTGAAGACCTGGCTTTTTGCTGAATAAGCTCAGTTCCTCCTTGCTCGCTGCCTCAGGATAGATATGTTAGCGCCATGACACCCTTGGGTAATCGCCGCGCTTTATAAAAGTTATTAACATAACATATCTGGGAAGATGGTGATTTCAGCATCACAAATCCTTTGTTGATACCATTTGCAGGGAAAGAACCAGACGCTTTCATCTGCAGCACTTTGGGGCCCATTACGATGGCGGGCGGAAGCACCACCGCCGTGCTGGCGGATGCAAAAACCACCAGTTACCGCCGGCACGCAGCAGTCCACACGCCCGCCCGATTACGATGCGAAAAGTCAGCCAAACACCGCCGGCAAGCCAGCGACACCGTCCGCCATCAAAGTGCACCCGTACACGTAGCGGCGCAGCACAACTGACACACACCGTCCGACGAAACACGTCCCGCCCGGCGTACAAATTACGATGCCGCACACAAACTGAACCCACGGCTAAGAGACACCGTACGTCAAACCGAAGCGGTAACACGAACGCCGAGCACGGACACCGAAGAAGCGGCACCCCCGAGCATGAATCCAGCACTGCAGGCCCTCCCTATGCTCTATCTGATGCACCACCAAGGACGCAACGTACCGCGAAGACGCAGGTAGGCACACATACAACAAGTGCACGCAAACAGTGCACACAGTGCAAGGGCGGAAAAAGCGGACAACCCCCCACCCCCGCGTGTACACGACACATCTACTATAGCATCCACATATGACACACAGGCCAAATTGTAACATCTCGTAACACATGTGTACACACCACCTGGGACTAGGAACCAACCACCCCGTCACGGCCCCAAAGCGCCGATGACGCCGCCACACATGCGCACAACGCAGAGGCCAACCGCAGCGCCATGCATGCGTCGCACACAGACACAGGGACACAACCAAGCAGCACACACATCAGCCCCACCCCGAACGCACATGACACGTGACAGGCCTGCCACAGACATGTCCCCAACGCCCAATTCACGGACAACACCCAACGCCACACAACCGACGCACACATGTCAGTGAAGACACGCAACAGCAGGACACACCCCAGTGTAACAAACATGGCGTAGCACACAGCGGCGGCAACACCAACTAGGAGAAGCAGGGCCCCTTCGGGAAGAGGAACGCCAGTACCACACAGAAACACCCATACCACCCTGCACATATGAACAAGACATATAAAACGGAACACCAAAGAGCCCGGGGACCGACAACAGGTGGCCCAAGAATAACATTCACACACAAGGCCCAACGCAGAGCGGAAAGGCAGCCTGCCGCCCACACAAGGGAGAGCAGACAGCACTGAATGACCTTCCATTCCAACTCCGAAACCACAGCCCTACGACAGAAGCCGGTGAATACAGCCATTGTCCAAGAATAGACCAACCCAGGCATGCAGAGGAGACCGACCACAGGGCAGATAGCGCATATCACAGAAGCACACAACGGACGGGGAAGAAAGAAGAAAACACTCCCCCATGTCGGCCACATGCAAGTTAATTGGAAGGAGTCACACAGCACTGACCTTGAACTGTCTGAGAAGCATGTGGGAAGAGGGCCTGTGTCCTCCAAACAAGCCAACAGAACACAAGTCCTGTCTCCCTACGACTACACAGAGCTCACAGCAACCCCGGAGCGTGCACATTGCAGACTGCACACACAGCCGGAGCACGCCACCTCAACGAACCGCTGCGAAATGGCAACCGCAACACACCTACCCAACTACGCCGAACAGCTCAAGCTGTACAAAACCAACCTGTTCCATACATTGGGATGCGATCTCCTGTCCCTGCTGAACGTAAGTTACCGACTGACTTACCGCATCACATTGTTCAGCTGCGTCATGCCCGTCTTCTACTGTCGGAGGTGTCCCTACCAGCATCCCGTCGAGATATGCCTCTCCAACCCGGCATGTCTGAAGGCGGACCTGCTACCACTACTCCTCCCTCTGGACGCACACGACAGGGCCTGCTCTGCCTATGGGGGCATGGCGTATGTGGCCAACATCGCACCCGCACTGAAATGGGACCACTGTGCCTCCACACGACGGATCATCGAGAACAGCTACATCGAATGTCACCCAGCATGCCCCATCATGGTCCTCCAAGGGACAACTTACGAACAACACCTTGACAGCCACCATCCGCTACATTGGCTGGCAAACATGTACACCACCAATGACATGGAAGCCCTGCTGGACGGCATCGCATACCTGACAACCTGTAAATTCGTCGGACCACAACGCAGGTTCCCCGAGTGACCTATGATGTCCAACCCCGCACCCATGCTTAGCTTCCGCACGGACTGGCCAGTCACCACCACAACAGCCATACCAAACGACCGGCAACTGTAACCACACCATCAACGACATCGCCATGACATCGGATATGACCGGGACATGCACACTGTTCCCCATCACATCCAGGAACACTGCATGCATCGTGGGAGGCAGTGGCATGGGCTCTGTGTATCGCACCCACATGGACGGAACTGCACGAACAACCAGGACACGACATGGATCCAGCGCCCATGGACACACACACCGCTCAGTGGACATGAATAGGTCGCCTGGAGTCTGTGGGTGCTGCACCCCTCCCACCCCCGCCCCGGGAATCCCATACCAGGACCTTTGCATGGACGACAAGTGCATACAACAACAACACGACCCCAGTGACTGTGACATGTCCAGTAACCACCACAGTGCAACAACAAGTGGCACGCCGCTGCATGCACGCAAGCACATGCCCTGATGTCATCTCACATGCACGCGTGCATGAGGAACAACCGCAGCAAACCTGTCACATGGAACTGAGATGGACTGTGCCCATGATGCCAAGCGGTCTGGTAGGCTACATGTATACCGTCTGTGTCAAAGTCCGCAGCTCCGCAGCTATACGTAAATGTACATTAGCACAGCCTTGGCCAAGCAGATGTCACTCTGAAGCCCACATCCCACATGCAACAGCCAATCACATGTAACCCCACACCCTATCCCATTTGCAATCATGCTCAGTATATCCTCAACATGTATTCCGCTGCCAGTAGTGTCCACTATACTGCATCACAGAGGACAGAAGACACAATATAATGTTTGAAACCAAAACTGTCTCCGCTGACTCATTTCACAAGTACGAATGAGAGAGGATGAGAGTATGTGAAGTACACGGCAGTCGTGACATGACCATGTAGTCCACTGGTATTGGATGTCAACGCAAATGAGTAGCACTACTGTGGAAGACACACATGTGTCGTGTGAAGTCGTATGGACGCAGTGCTCAGGTGGGTGGGTGTGACGGGTAGATGCGCACATGCCAAGTTGGAGCACGCCGTGTTGGGAGGGGTCATGAACAGTACACCACCGCTTCCCTGGGCATTGTGAGAGGACACCTGTCGGGGGGGAGTGAACACGTGTATGCACAGCAGCCGGGCACACGTACAAAGCGGTACCAGGCGCACCTCAGCCCACCCTCTGTGGACAAGCTGGATCCTGTTGTGCGCCCGCCATGCCCCTTGACAAGGCACACACAGCCCCAGTCGACCAGGTGTAACCCCAACATAGTCAATCCGCACAGGCGATACAGGGCACGGGATGGCAGTGGAGCATGGTGTGTGAGAGGTCTCCTCGCGCTCCTCCTGGTCATATCACGCAGGCAATAGAACCTCAACGTCTAGCATGGCACAAGTCACATGGAAGTGTAGGGGGACGCACCACAGCACGAGCAGCACTGACGTCACGGGAGGTGGCTGGCACCATCCCATCCATTGCCCATCATACCAACCACGCCACATGCCATTGCGACTAAGTGCAAGCGCGTGCGCCACCACCCCCGAGCCCTCCCCAGAGAGGCCAAAGAGTGAATGTGTGGGACATCAGTCACAGACGGACGTGGCCTGGCCGCAAGGGCAGCCACAGCCAGTGGGTGTCGCAGGTGGCGGATCCGGAAGGCGAAGACTGTGATGCATAGTCCATGCAGGCCGGGTCTCCATTTGGGGCACCACGCAGGTGGACGGCGTCCCGCAACACATCATACCCTGAGACAGCCCACTCGTGCAACTGGACCCACACATACACTCCTTGCCCTCTCTGGTGCGAGCTTGGGGCTGCCTGTGCAAGCGCTAGCCTCGCAGGTGAGCATGCCTATTGGGGGAGCGAGGGGAGGACATGAGGGCTGGGGCGAAGATGACTGTATCACTGTCAGTCAGTACAAGGGATGACCCAGATGTGGAAAGGAAGAGACGTGTCCCGTGTGTACTGCAACTAGTCGCCAATCCAACTACCCCCCATGTCCGGAATGTAAGCCCGCACCTAGGCCCGCCCATCCGCCACATTCGAACATACCACCAGCACGACAACCTTCCCATTCGAAACACTGACTGGGGGTGGCGACCAGTGTACAATCATGTGTAGCCTACCCACGCGTACATGTGGGCCCTCCATGATCCATGTCACCTGCGGCAAAGTCATGACATGCGCAATGAGGGAAGTGAGGAGAGCTGTCCGCCCCACGCGCAGAAGGTGCATCAGCTCCACAGACCCAGCAGCGAGTCCAGCAGGGGTCACATGTGCAGGGGCAGCTGTGCCTGGTGTGAAGGCACATGCATATAGACAGCACATCGACCAATGTGTAGTCTGCCCACATCTACAGTCCATCATCATGCGGACATAGGAATTGAACACAGGGCAACACATCTTAGTTGGTGCACCCACCGTGACCAACAATGCGCAATCATCGACGTACCCGCCCTGTGCATGGCCCCCCACCCAACGGAGGCACATCCAGTGCCACCATCCCACACACACAAGCCTACCACGGAACATGCTGTGTCCAATGGTCAGTACAGAGTCAGCGCCCATCTGGTGGAACCTGAACAGGAGACACATGCACACACATGCCAGCTCCCACTATGTACGTCTGCCACCTGGCACGTGCAATGTAACCTCTCACCTGTGACGTGTGACTGCAAGCACACAGCCGTCTTGGCATGGGGCTGTCAATGTGGACACCTGTCAATGTTTCGGGAGGTGTGATCCGTACAGTGCTGTACATAGGGTGCAGTGCTGACACCTACTACTGTCTCATATCCCCTCGTGCCACAGGTCCCACTTGTTTTGGCCGCTCAGCCTGTGCCCACATCGTTGTCGTCGTGTGCCATACTCATCCAGCCGCGGAAGCAGTTCCATGCTCAGCAGACATTCATGTTGCCGTGGCGTTGCCGCTTGACGGATATGCAGTCAGTCCCCATCAGCACGCCCCGCAAGTCATTGGGGCCTAGATCCCCATGTGCATGCACATGGCAGTGGTTTGTATCACTAGCCATTGTCATTGTTGGGAGACCTGTGTAAGTGTATTGTGGCCGTGCCGTCCCAGCTTGACAGCTGGGCTGTGGCTCATGTGCTTGCTCAGTCATGTCAGTGATGTGTATGCGAAATTGCTATGTGTCGTGTTGCATTGACATGTGTCCTCTGCCATTGTCCCTAGGCGGAGACCGAACATTGACCGCCCATACCAATTGCTGGCGGACATGGACGATACAGAGGGTATTAGGAAGTTTCGGCTGGACAGGCCAACCCTGCATCGACTGTGTGCCATGTTAGAACCCCATCTCCGTCCCCGCAGGGTGTATCCAACTGCTGTCACCCCCACGGCTAAGGTGATGGCCGCCATGCATTTCTTCGCCACTGGGTCATTCCAGCACACAGTGGGCATTGGAGGAGGGATGTCCCAGCCCATGTTCAGCAAGGTGCTGAGGGATGTACTGGCAGCCATGATGCTGTACCGGAACAGGTACATCCGCTTCCCCAGGGCTCGTGAATTGGCGGCAGTGAAGGGTGCATTCTATGCCCTTGGCAGAATCCCACACGTCGTTGGAGCCATTGACTGCACACATGTCGGCCTTGTTCCACCACAGGCCACTGAGCACCTGTACCGCAACAGGAAGCACACGCACTCCCTGAATGTGCAAGTGGTGTGCCTTGCGGACATGGTGATCACCCACATGTGTGCAAAGTTCCCAGGCTCGGCCCATGACGCACACATAATGCGCAACAGCATCTTGCCACGACTGATGTCCAATATGCAACAGGATCGTGCCTGTATTGTCGGTGAGTATGTGGAGTGGTGTAGCGTGCTGGCTGTGCGATGCTGTCCCCTGTCCAGTTGGATTAGCAACGGTTCTCTGTGTCCCTCACACCCAGGTGACTCTGCGTATCCGAATGGGGCATGGCTGCTCAGTCCATTGAGGAATCCTCGCACCCCAGCAGACGATCGCTACAATGAGGCACATGGGAGGACCAGACGTGTGGTCGAGCGTACCTTTGGCCTCCTCAAGTCCAGGTTCAGGTGCCTGGACCGCACCGGGGGTGCGCTGGCGTATTCCCCACAGAAGGTGTGCCGGATAGTGGTGGCGTGCTGCATGCTGCACAATCTGGCCATTCGGAAGCAGATCCCCCTCATCGTGGATGACGGAGATCAACCAGGGCCCCAGCCCGCAGACCAGGACAGCTCGAGTGAGGAGGACAGCGGAGAGGAGGAAGCTGGTAATGTGCGGCAGCAGCTCATCGCCCGCTACTTCACTTGACGGTGAGTGTCCATGTACGACGGCTGATGTGGCTGTATCTGTGCAGGTGTGTGTGTGCTGTGTCAGGGTGGCCGTTTGTTCACTGCGTGCTGTGTGTCAACGCTCCATGGCCAGGGTAGTATGCCACTGTTGGTGGCTGTGGCATTGTGCCCTATTGCTCTGTGCGATGTGTGTACATTGCTTGTAGTTGTTGACATGTACTGTGTGATGGGTGTGTGACACACTCATTGAATGTGCTCCTGTTCTGTCTCCCACCCCTAGGTCCCTACAGGCCCTCCGGATTCAATTGCCATGCCACGCATCAGGTGCCTTTCCGCCCAAGGTGGCCGTTGTATTCCGTACAAATAAGACACAGGGCACAAACAGCAGTTAGTGAAAAAGGTGCATTTATTACAAACTGTGACATGTGATTGTGTGTAAGGTGATGACAAAAGTGGTGCGTGCAGTGACAATGAGCTGTCGGTCATGGCTGCGTGATGATCAGGGTGTACCCACTGGTTCTATGTCCATAGTCCAACACACACATGCCATCCAGATGGCTGTGTGGAGTGGTATCGTAGTCCAAGTCAATGCAGTGGCTGGTCAAGGAAGGCTGGCGGAAGGCTGGCTGGCTGCCTCACTTGCGTTTGGAGCGTGCGAAGTCCTCCCGGGAGATCTGTTTCCACTTCGGACGGCCCCTTCCACGTTTGCGAGGGGGGTGCCTGCTTGCGACATGCTGGTGGTTGAGGTGTGATCACTGGCTGTGGACGCAGGGGAACTGGACACTGCTGCTCCACCCTGCGCCCCGGCAGGTGGTGGCGGAGGGGGAGCTGCTGTCCCTGGCTGTGACCTCACCGCCACCACCAGCTGTCCCATGAGGTCCACGATTTGGCCCATACGGGCGTCCATGGACCTCAGCACCCCCAGCACCTCACGCGTGTCTGAAGCAGACCGGACCCATTGTCCTTGGGCCTCTTCATAGGCCCCAAGGACTCTGGCCATGTGAGGCAGGGCATGGCTCCCAGGGGAGGCTGGCGTTTCCCTGACCCTGCTCCTCCTACCAGTCCTGCTGCCACCGGCCTGCCCACTAGCCACATTGCTCACCACGGTCCTCGCTGTGGCTCCCAGGGTGGATCCAGTCGTCCGGGCCACCACCTGCGCTGGGGCTGGTGCCAGCGAAGACGTGGCGGTGGTGGCGGCGGTGGTGGTCGGTGCGGCGATGGTGGCGGTTGCGGCAGTGGTAGTGGCCACAATGACCGTGGGTGTGGCCGCAACGACAGTGGCAGCAGGGGGCTGGGAATGTTCAGCAGCCCTGGATGATGGGTTGGTGGGTAGGAGGGGTCCTGGGGAGCGGCTGGGCCCTGCCACACCAGATGGGCCTGCTTGGTGGTCCGTGTCTGAAGAGGAGGACAGATCCTCCAGATCCGTGTGTCCTCGTTGGGGGCTTGTAGGCTGGCTGTGCTGGCTGCTGGCTCCATCCCCAGCATCCAGCAGTTCGTCACCTGTGGAGAGAATGAGATTTGTTATTGTGTTGCACCTGGCGAAGTATGTATTTGTCGTCTGACATTGACAGTTCGTGCAATCTCGTACATGGGTTTCCCGGAGGCGTGTGTGTGGCTGTAGCATCTGTAGTTGTGTGTGCTTGGCAATGGGACTGTGTGCTGTGCACATGTGGCATGGGACGGATTGGCCATGCCGATGGGTGTGTTGCTGTGCCCCTACTTATTGTGACTCTGGTGTATGCGGGCTCCTGGCCCATCCTGGGTCTGGTTTGTACTTTGCTTTTGGTGTTCAGATGGGACGCTTAGGAACGCATATGGCAACATGGGGGCCATGCCCCAGATTCGCATTTGGGAGGGGATATGCTTTTGGGGTTCAAATGGAACGCTTAGGAACGCATATGGCAACATGGGGGCCATGCCCCAGATTCGCATTTGGGAGGGGATATGCTTTTGGGGTTCAAATGGAACGCTTAGGAACGCATATGGCAACATGGGGGCCATGCCCCAGATTCGCATTTGGGAGGGGATATGCTTTTGGGGTTCAAATGGAACGCTTAGGAACGCATATGGCAACATGGGGGCCATGCCCCAGATTCGCATTTGGGAGGGGATATGCTTTTGGGGTTCAAATGGAACGCTTAGGAACGCATATGGCAACATGGGGGCCATGCCCCAGATTCGCATTTGGGAGGGGATATGCTTTTGGGGTTCAAATGGAACGCTTAGGAACGCATATGGCAACATGGGGGCCATGCCCCAGATTCGCATTTGGGAGGGGATATGCTTTTGGGGTTCAAATGGAACGCTTAGGAACGCATATGGCAACATGGGGGCCATGCCCCAGATTCGCATTTAGGAGGGGATATGCTTTTGGGGTTCAAATGGAACGCTTAGGAACGCATATGGCAACATGGGGGCCATGCCCCAGATTCGCATTTGGGAGGGGATATGCTTTTGGGGTACATGCTGTGAGCCATGGGTGCCGAACGTGACATGTGTTGTGGCAGCATGACAGTGCATGGTTTGAGGTGTGTGCATGCTTGACATGGCCTGCATATTTGCTGTCTGTTGTGATTACTGGACATGGCATTGGACGCATCGTTATGAGTGAGTGATAGTTGTGTGCCAGCCAACGTATTGCAGTTGTCCCATCTCCTTGGTGTGCGTGCTGCCCTGTGCCATGTGCATCACCGCAGTGCTCGGGGGGTGTGGCCCATGTTGTGTGTTGTTGCTCACAGTGTGTCGTGCGCTTAATTGACTTCTGGCACATGGTTGGTCATGGGCATGTGTCTTAGCGTGACTGCTGTATGTGTGGCAGCTGTGCGGATGACATGCCTTTCATGAGACTGGGGCTGACGGATGGGATGGATGGTATGTTGTATGTGCATGGTGTGTCTGTGAGTTTGATGGGTTCAGTGGTGTTATGTGCATTTATGTTGTTCCGCTCTGTTGCGTCTAGTGTTGTTTGTCTTACATAGGCGTAGTTGTGGGGTGTGTGGTTGACAGGCAGTAGGGGCTACATGGACAGGACTTCAATGGTGTTTCGGTTGTGTGTGATGAGTTGCACAGTGGCTGCCGTGTGGGACTATATTCAGTGTGGCTTGTGCATGCAGACGTGGCTCCTTGGGTGTTGCTATGTCTGTGATGGGTCATGTGGGGTGTGAGTCTGTTGTTCATGTCCGTGTGCACATTGTTCACTTGTTCGTGACGGTGGGCGGTGCTGCGTGTTCGTCTGCTACGTGACATGTCCCATGTGTTGGTCGTGTTATGGTCCTCATGCCTCCAGTAATCCAGCCCTGTCCAGTTTCCCACCTGCAAGTTGTTCGTGCGTGCACTGTACTGGATGCCACATGGCTCTAAGCGGGGGGTGCTCCATGTTGCAGGTCTGTGGGGGTGGGGGGTGTTGTGGGTCGTGGGGGTGGCTGGACACCCACTGACACCGATTGCTGTGGACCGTGATGTCTGCCTTTCGGCTGTCGTTGTGCACTGCGGTGGCTGACACGTGGCTGTGGGGTGTGGGGGATGCTCCTCCTTGCTGTGCTGTGGGACTGGGGCCTGGTGTGTGTTGTACTTGGGCTGTCCACCGTCCCACCCACTGCACTTTGTGTTCCTGCCACTTACCTGTTACTTGTCGGTTAGTGCAGCTGTGGCGGACACATGGGTGTGGTGGGTGCTCGTTGTGGCGCTTCTGGCATATTTGGGGACCTGTTGGTGGTTACGTGGCTGGCTTAGTGTACACATGTCCCCACGCATCTTACAGTTGTTCGGTTTGGGCTGTGTGTGGTAGTGTCTGTTGCATGTGTGTGTGATGTGTTGTGTATTGTGTGCTGGACATGGGGGTGTTTGTCCCTGGGAGCTGTGGCATGGTAGTTGCGCATGTGAGTACATAGCGGTGTGCTGGTATACATTAGTTTGTACTTACCAGCCTCCACTCCCCCTGCTAATCCGGCGAGGATCTCCGGATGTATTACGACTCGCACCTTCTCCTCCCACGCTTTGAAGGTCTTAAAGAGCGCGGGATTCCCTCCGCCAGTGACGGCAGCCAGCTCTCTGTTTTTGCCCTCCTTCTTCTTGACCAGGCTCTTTACGTCATTCCAACGTTTGTTAATTTCGACTCTGTTCCTGGGCAGGGTCCCGACTGCATTGACCTGGTCTACGATCCGGTTCCACATTCTGTTTCTGGTGGCTAGTGGTGTGTGCTGGACCATGTTCCCATAGATTTGTGGGTACACCTTGATGATCTCGTCGACCATGACCGTCAGCTCCATGGGCGTGAACTTGGGCATTCTTTGTGGTGCCATGGTGTTTGTGGTGCTGGTGCGGTGTGTGTTGTGTAATGTGCAGGGGGTTTGTGGTGCCGGTGTTTGGTGGTGGTGGTGGTGGTGGTGGTGGTTGTGATGTGTGCGTTTCTGTGGTGTGCTGCTGTCCTTGCTGTGTCACTGTGTCCTCTCCTCTCCTCTCTGGTTTGCAATGTAGCAAGGGGTTGTGGTCTGTGGGAGTGCTGCTTTTGTACTCACCTATGTGGGTGTGTCCTCATGGTCTGTTGTTTTCAGGTGTGTTGTGTCTGGGGTTCTGGCCTTTGTATTTTTTGTTTGTCCGGGGGGTGTTTTCGGGATGTGTACTGTGCTTGTGTATTTGTGCGTGCCTTGCTGTGTGGACTTGTTGGCCATGTTGTGTGCTATTGGTTTTGTGTGCGGATGGTTTCTGTGCAGGTACGTTGGCGCCATGGCTTCTGCCGTGTCGATTCTCATCGGCGTTGTTTGCGCTGGCGGGCGGTATATTTGTGGTTTTTCCGCGCTCATGGCGGTGCGATCGTAATTTCACGTGCGGTGTGTCGGCCGTGAGGGCGGGCGGTTTTGTGTTGTCGTGCGTGTTTCCGTCCGTGGCGGGCGGTTTGACTCCGACTCGGACGTTGGCGGGCGGTATTTTGTGTGTTTTTTCCGCCGATGGCGGTTTTCGGTTTGTGTAATCGTAATGGCGTGGTCGGTGTTCAGACGGTGTGTGCGGGCGGATTTTTGCCGCTTCCATGCCTGGCGGATTTTTTTACGCCGGGTATCGTAATGTGCCCCTTTGTTCCCATTTTAAAAAAAAAAAAATTTTTGCTGTATTTTGGCTAATTTCTGGGTCTCCTTCAGGGGAATCAACAAACCCTGGGTACCTTTAAAATACCCATGATGTTGGAAGGAAGGGACGCAAATTTGGCGTGGATACCTTATGTGGTCAAAAAGTTACAGGGGCCTAACCGCAAACTACCCCAAATAGACAAAAAAAAGGCTTAGCAAAGGGGGGGAAAAGGCCTAGCAGCGAAAGCGTTAATTAGTAAAGGCAAAAATATCAAGAACACAAATTTTGTTATTCAAAATATTGATTTTTAACTATATCGAAAACAAAAACATTGAATACAAAAATATTGTTACCTTTAAAAAAAAATATAGTATATCGTAAATATTGATTCACACAATATCAATTGCAATAATATCACCAAAATAATTAAATAATCACTAATAAATATATAAAAAAAGCTTTTTACATAAAACAATTACTTCAAATGAAACTAAAATGTTTTATACACATACCTAAATTAAACAAAAATATATTTCATCAACTAAATCTTTACTTAGCACCCCAAACATATATATAACAAAAATGATAGCAGTACAACCCCAAAAAATATTAGCATAAACTATAAACATTTAAACGGCAACCAAAATATTAATATATTATTTATATATATGTGTGTGTGTGTGTATATATATATATCAGCGAGATAATTAAAAAAAGAACCTATTTACATACCTGTCTCAGTGTTGGTGTCCGTTTTGCCAAGTGAAACTGGAGTTGGAGTGAATATATATATGAATCACATCATTCAGCCTCTCACTTGGAGTAATAAAACGGCTGACAGATTTACTCATTAGCGCCACGGACCAACTGCATGCTGGAACTTGCAGTCTTTGAACACTGAGCAGCTTGAGTACACTCTGAAGTAATGAGATTCTGGTGTGTCCCACGCTACTTTAGGAGGATGGGCTTACACGAGTGAACTGAAACCCCAAATCACCCGAGGCATTTGAAAAAGGCAGTCGCCGAAACGCGTTATGCCGGGTTTGAATAAACGGAGTCTTCTAAGCCCCGCTGTGTCCCTGTTTCTACTTTCACGGAAGGAGAAGTTTTGGCATATTTAGCGTGCAGCCACTGACGCGCAATGGGGACCCTTCCTCAAGTATCCAAAGGTATCAATGGCTTAATACCGGATCGCCGGCCGTCCCCAGGAAGCAGTGAACCTGTTGTCATAGACAGTCCATACTACATGGAGAGACGCAGTTACTTGAACAGCACCTCCAGGCACTCTGCCAGCGGGGAAGAGGACGGTTGGAAGAGAGGGCGGAGAAACCGTCTATTGTCCAGGATTGTGTCAAGGTTTCAACCTGAATCACATCATTCAGCCTCTCACTTGGAGTAATAAAACAAAAGGCTGACAGATTTACTCATTAGCGCCACGGACCAACTGCATGCTGGAACTTGCAGTCTTTGAACACTGAGCAGCTTGAGTACACTCTGAAGTAATGAGATTCTGGTGTGTCCCACGCTACTTTAGGAGGATGGGCTTACACGAGTGAACTGAAACCCCAAATCACCCGAGGCATTTGAAAAGGCAGTCGCCGAAACGCGTTATGCCGGGTTTGAATAAACGGAGTCTTCTAAGCCCCGCTGTGTCCCTGTTTCTACTTTCACGGAAGGAGAAGTTTTGGCATATTTAGCGTGCAGCCACTGACGCGCAATGGGGACCCTTCCTCAAGTATCCAAAGGTATCAATGGCTTAATACCGGATCGCCGGCCGTCCCCAGGAAGCAGTGAACCTGTTGTCATAGACAGTCCATACTACATGGAGAGACGCAGTTACTTGAACAGCACCTCCAGGCACTCTGCCAGCGGGGAAGAGGACGGTTGGAAGAGAGGGCGGAGAAACCGTCTATTGTCCAGGATTGTGTCAAGGTTTCAACCTGAATCACATCATTCAGCCTCTCACTTGGAGTAATAAAACAAAGGCTGACAGATTTACTCATTAGCGCCACGGACCAACTGCATGCTGGAACTTGCAGTCTTTGAACACTGAGCAGCTTGAGTACACTCTGAAGTAATGAGATTCTGGTGTGTCCCACGCTACTTTAGGAGGATGGGCTTACACGAGTGAACTGAAACCCCAAATCACCCGAGGCATTTGAAAAAGGCAGTCGCCGAAACGCGTTATGCCGGGTTTGAATAAACGGAGTCTTCTAAGCCCCGCTGTGTCCCTGTTTCTACTTTCACGGAAGGAGAAGTTTTGGCATATTTAGCGTGCAGCCACTGACGCGCAATGGGGACCCTTCCTCAAGTATCCAAAGGTATCAATGGCTTAATACCGGATCGCCGGCCGTCCCCAGGAAGCAGTGAACCTGTTGTCATAGACAGTCCATACTACATGGAGAGACGCAGTTACTTGAACAGCACCTCCAGGCACTCTGCCAGCGGGGAAGAGGACGGTTGGAAGAGAGGGCGGAGAAACCGTCTATTGTCCAGGATTGTGTCAAGGTTTCAACCTGAATCACATCATTCAGCCTCTCACTTGGAGTAATAAAACAAGGCTGACAGATTTACTCATTAGCGCCACGGACCAACTGCATGCTGGAACTTGCAGTCTTTGAACACTGAGCAGCTTGAGTACACTCTGAAGTAATGAGATTCTGGTGTGTCCCACGCTACTTTAGGAGGATGGGCTTACACGAGTGAACTGAAACCCCAAATCACCCGAGGCATTTGAAAAAGGCAGTCGCCGAAACGCGTTATGCCGGGTTTGAATAAACGGAGTCTTCTAAGCCCCGCTGTGTCCCTGTTTCTACTTTCACGGAAGGAGAAGTTTTGGCATATTTAGCGTGCAGCCACTGACGCGCAATGGGGACCCTTCCTCAAGTATCCAAAGGTATCAATGGCTTAATACCGGATCGCCGGCCGTCCCCAGGAAGCAGTGAACCTGTTGTCATAGACAGTCCATACTACATGGAGAGACGCAGTTACTTGAACAGCACCTCCAGGCACTCTGCCAGCGGGGAAGAGGACGGTTGGAAGAGAGGGCGGAGAAACCGTCTATTGTCCAGGATTGTGTCAAGGTTTCAACCTGAATCACATCATTCAGCCTCTCACTTGGAGTAATAAAACAAAGGCTGACAGATTTACTCATTAGCGCCACGGACCAACTGCATGCTGGAACTTGCAGTCTTTGAACACTGAGCAGCTTGAGTACACTCTGAAGTAATGAGATTCTGGTGTGTCCCACGCTACTTTAGGAGGATGGGCTTACACGAGTGAACTGAAACCCCAAATCACCCGAGGCATTTGAAAAAGGCAGTCGCCGAAACGCGTTATGCCGGGTTTGAATAAACGGAGTCTTCTAAGCCCCGCTGTGTCCCTGTTTCTACTTTCACGGAAGGAGAAGTTTTGGCATATATATATATATATATATATATATATTGATACCAATCCTGGCTGTGACGAACAGACAGGCACTGACTCCGTGAAATGATGACAAAGAAGAGGTTTATTTAACCAACAACGACCTAGGCGCGTTTCGGCGGCGTACCGCCTTGATCACTACATCAGGTACACTCTGTTTAGCAGTATATATGCTGGTCACTCACTAGTGGTTGCCACAGCAACCTGTAATTTAACAATAGACATAGACGTGACTCATGACTAAAGTATGCATGACTATGCACATTTTAACATAAGAAAAAAGCAAAGTAAAATAAGGACAAATGCAGAAAGACAATATTATTGTTAAGGAAAATTTCCCTTTCGCACAACAATAAGTTTAAACAATAAAATAGGGAAAATCAGTGTGCTCCTTGTATATAGAAACAGTGAACCTATATTTGTGCCCCACATAGACATAGAAAAAATATCTAATATACCTAGGTAGTACCGATTGAAAAATTAATTACATAAATATGTAATGGCGCACGGTCAAATGCATTATAAAAAAAGTGCAAACAAGCTAAAAAACAAATAGGTTAGGTTCGTACTAGGGCAAAAGAGTTTAATGTGCCTTAGCGTGTAAGGTCCATAAGATAATTAGGGTCCTGCTTAAAACAAACCAACATGAACCATCAGAACTGTGTTACTAGTCTCTTGGCTATAAATATATGCAGTACTAAATGATACCGAGCCAAGAAACTTGATTGAAACAGACAACCTATCTTGCCCAAGTGGGCCGAAAACATGAAACTCGATTGCACAAAGATAGATATGATGTATAAACCAGACGGGCGCCGTATGTAGTATTGAAAGTGTAAAGATATATAAATTTAATACAAATATTTAAAAAATGTCTAGTGTGGTCTAATCTATCATGAGTGTTAAAACGTGAGAAATTAAAGCAAAATAAATAAAAGTGAATGTAACCTAACGTATACGGAGACTGGGCAGGGGCGGGACAGACAGCTCCAGACAAATTACAGATGAACATTCAGTGCCTCATCCGCATTCATCCCGTTGGGGATTTTTGAATTAAGGAGGATGATGTACCTAGATTCTAATCTTCTAAGGGCCAATTGTCTATTCCCTCCTCTAGGATTTTTGGGAACTGTATCGATCACATAGAAGAATAGATCCTGTGCCTTACCTCCATGTGATGTATTTATGTGCCTGGCAACAGGGTAGGCAGGGTCATTGTTGGAGATGGCCCTGAGATGTTGTAGGATGCGGACATGCACGGGGTGGATGGTGCTACCCGCACATAATTTGCCGCATGTACAGTACAGGACATAGACTGCAAAGTCTGACTTACAGGTGAAACTGCCTCTGATTTCATAAGGTGAGTGTCTAAACGGCATCTGCACCATTTTGGTGTTGACCCCATGTCTGCACACTTTGCATTTTGTGCATTTATGAAAACCTTTTTGGGCCTTAAGCCACGTGCAAGCCTTGGTAATTGAGGGGGCGTTGCTGACTAGCTCCTGGCGCATGGATTTGGCCCTCCTGAATGTAATTTGCGGTGTTCTAATGCAAGTGGGGCCAATAACTGGGTCATTGCGTACTGAATTCCAATGTCTGTGTAGAATTCTACGTATGTTTGCGTGGTAGGCATTGAACCCTGTGATGAATCTCGGGGTACCAGTTATAACGGGGCCGTTTTTGGCCTCACTTCTCTCTTCTCTCCTGAATAGGAGATCTTTCCTGTCTATGTTAGTGGTCTTGAATTTGGCTTTAGACAGTGTCTTTGTACTGTACCCTCTGCGTTCTAATCTGTTGCATAACTCGCTAGTACACACACTTAGGGCCTGATTACGATGTCGGTCGGAAAGCCTCCGACCGACAGTTGGATTCCCCTAGACCGTGTTGGAACCCATCCGACCGACCGATTAAAATGCTCGGAAGGGGAACCATTCGGTCATTCTGAATCGGTTCTGACCAGCATTCGGAGAATCCGAGCCAGTCGGAGCCGATTCGTACAGCTCAACGGACAGCGTTTCCGACCGACCGATTGCGATGTCGGATTCCAACAGCCTTTCCGACTCGGTCTGTCTGACACAAAAAGGCTGTTGGAAACTGACTTTGGGGGCCCCTAGCAGTCCCCCCTTCATCCTGAGTCATCCGGTTTGGGGACGAGGGGGTACCCAAGAGATCCCCCTGTAAAACCATGCACAGCGTGGCAGGCACCATGGGGTGCCCTTGACAGGGTGAAAGGTTTTCCAAAGACACCCTTTTTCCCCATAGGAGCCTGTGTTGTCTGTCAGAACATTGAAGTCAATGGGAGTCCTTCTGAACGGTGTTTGGAAGCATCATAATTGGTCGGCGGAACTGCCGACCACGAGTCGGTTAGAACCGAATCCGACAAGGAGTCAGGCATTTTAGTTTCCGATCGACATCGTAATGAGGCCCTAAGTAGCTAACTATATATTATACATCAAAAATAATACCTAAATTAGCATTTACCATAGATGGACTAAACAAATAAAAAAAATTCTAGCTAAAACTTAAACCACCGGGGCGTGGCTTGGCAAGCCAGCATGGCGGACGTGTGCTGAGCGAGCTCCGTCCAGCCCGCCATACATCCTTCAATTATCCTGACTCCCCGATGCTCGAGTGACCACTACGACGACTCTGCAGCTTCGGGATATCCGCAGTGTCATCCTGTGTAGTTTTGGGGCGCCTACGGGGGTTTGTGGAGGAGTAATCGAGCCTCGGCTGGTGTGGGGCCTTGAGGGGGCGCAGCCTAGCTGCCGGCGGTGGAGCCGGGACGTCTCGCTCAAGATTGCCGGAGGTAGCCGGAGTGAGGGGGGCAGCCTCGGCGCCGTATACCAGCGCGAGAGCGGAGAGAAGTGCTCCGGATTTGTCTGAAGGGCAGAGATAGCTGGCGGAGGGTCGACCACCGCTCCGCGACGCAGCCTGAGGCAGAGTCCGACTGGGAGGCTCGGCGGCTGGATCGGGCCGCGAAGGTGAGGTGTGGCGCTGGGGAGCGGGAACTGCGGTCCGTGAGCAGGTCTCCTGGCCATTGGGGTGCGCCCACTCCATATTGCTCCGGCGGTGATTGCTTCGGCAGCGGTGGTGGCCGGCAGCGCGGGCGGCCTGTGGATTTGATGCGGCCTGGCCTGAACTCCTTGATGTTCCCCTCCCCCTCGGCCTATACTGCAGCGGGAGATCGGCGGCACTATCGGGCCGCGGGAGGGGTGGCCGAGCGGGCAGTAAGGAGCCAGAGCGATTGTTGAGGGGCCTCCGGACCCGCCTGGGGCCCCAGTGGATGCGAGCCTTCTCCCTCCCCCTTAAATCCTCCTGTGCCTTAGGGGGTGCTCATATCGGCAGCCGGTCGGACTGCGTGGGCGCCTCTTGGGTCCTTGAGACTGGTGGTTTCAAGTGCATGCCGAGGGGGGTGTGCAGCGTGGGAGAGTGTGCCCTGCGGAGGCCGCGGACTTGGGGGACTACGGGCGTGTGAGGGCCCTCATACTGACCCAGGGCGCCGCCGCTTCGGCGGTCGGTCGGACCGCGCGAGCGCTGCTGGGGGCCTCTGACGGGGTCTGGCATAGTGTGGCCCCTGGGGCGGCTCGTTGGCCCTAGTCCCGGGGCAGCTCCTCACAGGCTCCTGTTCGGCGGTCAGGTCGGACCGCGGGAGCTCTTTGTTGGGTGATTTTCGCTCTCGCACCCTCCCCGGTTCTTTCCAGGCCTGCGTGGGGAGTCCAGAGGGCAGCCATGACGAGGGACAAAGGTGGCAATGGCCCGGCCAAGCAAGGCCCCATAGATAAATTCACTGGTCCGGGAGCGGTGGCTGGGGCTTCCCGGAGGCCAGTCGGGGGCTATGCCGGATACTGCAGCACTCATGGCTGCTATCACCCAATGCAGGGACATGTTTGATGCCAAAATTGGGGCAGTTGGGTCAGACGTTATGCTGTTGCGGCAAGATTTGCGCAATGCGGTGTCACGCATCACCGAAGCTGAGACCCGTATCTCTGGAGTGGAGGACGATGTTATTTCACTGAAGCAGAAGGTGGCTGCTATGGAGTCTGCTCAAAAGGGGCTTGCGCTGCGAGTGGAGGATGCGGAGGGACGGGCCCGACACAATAATCTTCGTTTTGTTGGGTTTCCAGAGGGTTGCGAGGAGAGCAACATGGAACGCTTTCTTACGCAGTGGCTGGAGAGCTGGCTTCCTCCGGAGGCCATGTCCCGTTGCTTTGTTGTGGAGCGGGCCCATAGGGCGCTCATGCAGAAACCCCCGCCGGGGGCTCGCCCGCGGCCAGTTATAGTGAAGCTCTTGAACTATCTTGATCGCGACGCAATATTGAAGCAGGCCCGGGCCAAGGAACCCCTGCTCTATGACAATGTACGCATTCTTATATTCCCTGACTACACGCGGCAGGTGCAGCAACAGCGGCAATCGATCATGGCAGCGAAGGCCCGCCTGAGGGACCTCAAGCTTCCATATGCCCTCCTGTTTCCTGCCCGCCTGCGGGTGGTGTATCGCTCCCGCACTCACTTCTTCGACACTCCGGAAGAGGTCTTCAAATGGACAGATGAAACGGTGCGGGTGAGGACACACACACCGCCTGGAAGAGAGCCGGACTCCTCATCGAGCGAGATGTCCCGGAGGGGCCCCCAGGGGCAGCAGCAGAAGGGTAACAGACGGTCACGATCCCGGCGGTGCTCCTTGTCCTGTGGCGCCTCCTCTCGGGGGGACCCCACTTCTGGGTGACAGACTTTGGAAAACTAATCTATGGGCCCGCAAAGTACTGCAGAGTCCTAGACTGCTGAATGTTCATCGGAGGAGCCCTGGTGTGGGCTGGTTTCTCTGTCAGGCTCGTGCTGGCGGGGGACATGCCCAGATGACATGGGCTGTAAGTTGGGGATCCATTGGTCGGGGCGGCCCCCGTCCCCCTGTTGGGGATCGAGGACCAGCCCCGCCGCGACAGATGCTTCAGTGTTTTTGAGGTATGGGGTGGGGGGTTTGTTGGGTGGGGGTTGTTTATGTTCACAGGTCGCACTTCCGCTGAGGGTCCGCTGTTCTCCACGCATACACCGACACATCCTAATGCCTGTTATAGTAGTGGATACACTCCCAAATGGCTAGTGTGCCCAGTGGGGGACAGGTGACCCCAGGTACTCTCCGCATTCTTAGTTGGAATGTGCGCGGTGCTCTGGACAAGATCAGACGTGGGGCCATACTCCATCAGGCCAAACGGGCTGGGGCCGATATCCTTATTTTACAGGAAACACACCTCATGGGTACGAAGGCCCTCTGTTTACAGCGGTATGGGTTTCAACAGGTATTTCACTCCGGCTTTACGAGGGGTTCACGGGGGTAGCGATCCTGGTGCACCGCAGGGTCCCATATACTCAGGTACAACAGTGGACTGACACACAAGGGCGCTATTTGTTTATCCGGGGCAAGGTTGGGGAAGACCCCCTGGTGTTGGGTAGTATCTATGCTCCCCCCCCTTACAATGGAATCTGGTAGAGAGACTCCTCACTCTATGGGCTGATATGCCGGATGTGCTATCTGTGGTGGGTGGGGACTGGAACGATGTTATGGATCTGGTCAGGGATAGATGGAGGGCTGGGGGTAGCTCCGAGAGTAACCGTCCCACGAAACTGCATTCCTTAGTGACGGGACTTGACTGGGTTGATGTATGGCGGCGCCTTCACGGTGATAGCCGGGAATTCACCTACCTCTCGGCGGTCCATGAGTCATTTTCCAGAATTGACTACCTCTTTGTTCCCCGGGCTGCGGTTGGTAGGGTAGTGTCGGCGGAGATTCTGCCCCGAGGCCTTTCGGATCATTCCCCGGTATCTCTTGAGCTCCATATAGGTAGGTGGAAGCAACCGTTCCGGTGGCGCCTCTCTGTATGGCATTTACAGAATGATGATTACGGGACACATATAAGCGAAGCCATTGATCACTACTTGACGTCTAATGTAGGGTCTGTTTCTAGCGCCGAGATCTTGTGGGAGGCACTGAAACCCACACTGAGGGGTGTAGATATCTCCTGGTGCGCGGCAGCGCGTAGGAAGCGCAGAGAGGAACTGACTCGAGCAGAGGCGGACATAGAAGCACTCGAACGTCGGAGTCGGGAGGCCGGGGGGGTCAGCTTAGGAGGCAACTACTGCTGACTCAGCAGAATTATGCTGCCCTTCTGATGGACGAAGCCCGCCAAGCCTGGCTGGCGACGCGTAGCAGGGTCTACCAATGGGGGGACAAGTCCAGCAAGATGCTGCACCGACTTTGTCAAGGCACCTTCCATTCCCAGGCCCTACCGGGTATTCTGGGCCAGGCAGGAGAGCCGATTACGGATCCCCCGGCCATAGCAGAGAGCCTCGCCGCTTACTATGCGGATCTATACGCTCCTAAGGAATGCTTGTCAGCTGCCACCATAGATAAATTCATAGCTGATTTACCATCCAAAACTGTATCGGATGAGGTGAGGGATCAGTTGGAGCTGCCTCTGACAGATGAGGAGTTGGGCACGGCCCTGGGGGAGCTCAATCCCGGGAAGGCGCCGGGACCCAATGGGTTCCCAAGTGAATTCTTCTGACGCTACTCTGTGCAGTTGGCCCCTCACTATCGGGCGGTTGTGGAGGAGGCTCGGGAGAGGGGCTCGATCCCCCCAGACTGGAGGCATGCGGAGGTGGTGGTGTTCCATAAGCCCGGCCGGCCCCCGGAGCAACATGCCTCATATCGCCCCATTTCCCTCTTAAATGTGGAGGCGAAAATCTTGGCCAAAGCACTGGCCAATCGCCTTCTACCCCACATCTCCGCCCTTGTGCACCCTGATCAGGCTGGGTTCATGCCCCAGAGGGCGACCAGACACAACATTAGGCGAGCACACGTGGCGGTGGCGGCTATTCAGCAGTTGGGGGAACCAGCGTCGCTCCTCTTAGCTGACATAGATAGGGCGTTTGACTCCCTGAGCTGGGTGTACTTATTTGCATTGCTGCGAAGACTCAACCTTGGCCCGCGCTTCCTCTCCTATCTAACACTCCTATATACAGATCTGACGGCGTAGCTGGTGCGACCTCATCCACCTTTTCTATCGGGCGGGGCACGCGGCAGGGATATCCCCTGTCTCCATATTTGTTCGCCCTAGCCATGGAGCCTTTGGCTGCATGGGTGCGCATTGATGCGCAGGTCCGGGGTTTTGAGTGGGCTCCGGGCCTGTCCGACAGGATCGCATTATATGCAGATAATGTTCTCTTTTCCTTACAGCGGTTGACAGGACGGGCTCCTGCGCATCATGCAGATCTTTGGGGAGACATCGGGACTCTATATGAACCCCCGCATATCCACATTATGGGCTCTGGGGGATCGGACGAGGATGGGCACGTGGATTTCCTCGGTTCAGTTGGCGGTGGGGGGACTGAAATACCTGGGCGTGTTTCTTTCGGACGTGCCTGCAGTCTCCTGGGAGCGTAACTTGGCCCCAGTGTGGGCGCGGATCCGTGCGGACCTCAAGTCCTGGTCCCGTATGCCCCTGACATTATATGGTAGATCGGCGATATTCAAGATGGTGGCGCTTCCCCGGCTCCTCTATCAGTTACAGAATCACCCATACCCGATCCCGCCACGATGGTTCCAGCTGGTGAATGCTGCGCTTGGGCAGTTTTTGTGGGAGGGGGGAAAAGTGCGTGTAGCTCTGCGAACATGTTTCCTGTCCACCTACTGTGGGGGGCTCGCGTCCTCGGACATTCTCTCGTATTACCAGGCCTCGCATCTGCTGGTCCTTAATGAGTGGTGGTACGGCGATAGGGGAGACCCGGCATATGCGCTCGAGCGGCAGCTTATGGGGCACCACTCGCTACATGCAATTCTTTATTCAGCGCCGTGGCAGGGCGCGCTGCCGTCGGCCACACGGGTGGTGTTCCTGATTTGGAGGCAGGCATTGCGACGAATGGAATGGTGGAATACCCTGACTCGGGAAACTCCCCTCAGGAATAATGGGCGCCTACCCCAGTTGGCGGCCCTGCAGGTTTCCGGGGATGGGATGACATTGGTATTTCAGTCCTGGGGGATGTTATGAGGGGCCAAACGCTCAAATATTTCCAAGACCTCCAGAAGGAATTCCTTATGCACAGTCCCAGTTTTACCGTTATCTTCAATTTTGTCATGCTCTGTCCCCTAGCTAAGAGGGTCTGGAGTCTCTCCCCGAATTTAGTCTGCTGGAAGCGAAAGTCTTTATGGGGGATCTGAAGGACAGGAAAATTTCCCGGATTTATCAGTCCCTGGTTACTCATTGCTCCCCCACACTTCAGAAGCTTCGGGGGGACTGGAAGGGGATGTGGGCACGCTGGAAGAGGAGGACTGGACCGAGCCCTGGCGGCTCCGCGGGGGGCAGCCATAGGGATGCGACTCCACCTCGTCCAGTTCAAGTATCTACACAGGGTCTATTTTACTCGGGCGCGCTTGTGGCGGGCGGGGCTGATCGCTTCCCCGGAGTGTCTTCGCTGCGGTCGAGAAGAGGGCACATTCATTCATACAGTCTGGCAATGCCCTTCCCTGGACCGCTTTTGGAGGGGGGTATTTGCCTGTCTCTCGGAGGTCCTGGGGTGGGAGCTCCCCCGTACACCGCAGCTGGTCCTGCTTCATTTTATGGAGGGGTTAGGGGGTAATGTCTACAAACGACACCTCATGCAATTGGGTTTCACACTGGCGAAAAGGGACATCGCCAAGGCGTGGAAGGCGCCGCGGGCCCCATCGGTGGCTGCATGGAAGAATGGATTAGACTTCTGTATGGGGCTGGAACAACCTATCTTTGTCGCCAGGGGGTGCCCACGTAAGCACTACAAAATTTGGAAACGGTGGGCGGATTATCGGGGCCTGTGGTTGGACCCGCCAGCTGTAGCAGAGGCTCATTCATTGGGGTAATTTGCTTGTACATATTTGGTCTGTGGAGATGCTATGCGGGGGGGCCCCGGGGAGTGTATTCTTTCTGTTATATATATAGGCTGTGGACAGGACTATGCGGACTTTGTGCAATCAAGGGGGGAGGGGTGGGGGTGGGAGGGAGTTGAGGGTTTTCTATATTGTCTTTTATTGTTTGTATGTTTCTTTTTTGATTTCACCCGAAAAAGTCGACTGCCTTTATGTTTGTATGGTTTGATTATGCAGATGTCTCTGGTGTGCAGGGCCCTGCGATACATGCGCAACTTGACAAATAAAAATTTGTTTTTAAAAAAAAACTTAAACCACCAACGAAATAAAACTATAAACAACTTTAACCAATAAAATTGAACAAACAATTAAATCAATAATATAAAAGGCACACTAATTTAAACAACTAACTATTCAAAAATGACAAATGCTGAAAGACGATGAAACTCTGCCGGCTTTTCTCATGAGACTATTACAGAAGAATTATATACATTTCAACAACTACCTAACCAAGTAAGTAAAACTTATATTTAAGCTAAAAAGTAATCATTATTAAACCTAAATGTTTTAAATACTAAATAATTAATAAAAATACTCTCCAACTTCTATCTTTTTACATAGACTTCCAAAAAAAAACATGCCTAGAAACAATGATAAAATACCTGAAAATAACAACCTCCAAAACTATCAAAAAGATGTAGGAAAGTAAGTATACAAAAATTAATACAAAAGTATAAACTCACCCAAATAGCGAGCAGAAATAAGCCTAACGACCTCAACCTCTACAAACTACCAACAAATTAAAATTTTAAATGAAAGTTTTTCATCCAACAGAATATAAAACACCTGCTCCACATAAGACTACCCCAACGGAAAAGCTACTAAATCGTGTGAGCCATCTATATAGAACATAGATTTAAGTATACAAAATAGAAGTAGTTTCAAAATTTTCAATCTTAATAACAAATATACAAACGGTAAAATATTATATTTATTTATACTATTACACTACTTTCAGATACAATGACAGAAGCTGCAAAGTATATCACTTTGCAGAAAGGAAAGCAGTTACAAAATTGCATGGGCTACACCTACATCCATGAATGTGCATCAACTGAAACTATAAACTGGAAATGTACAAAATATTATTCTCATTCATGCTACGGGAGGGGAACTACAAAAGATGATGTAATTAATGTAAGAGAGGAAGAGCACAACCACCTCCCTAATGTAACAGATATAGAAGTAGGGGAAATATTGCAGGATATAAGAGAGGGAAGCACTATCTCCCAGGAACCCACAAGCAAAATCCTTAAAGATATAGTACCTAAAGTCCCTGAACACATAACAGGCCAACTATCACCTATCCCCACTTTATAGCATTTCGTTGCACAAACAAAAAAGCTACCAGTGATACCCCACCCGCCCCTAGAAGATACCAAGACATACACATACCTGAACACTTAACAATGACACATAGGGCCTTATTACAAGTACGGAGGTCCATAGAACCACCATACTTGCGACCACCGCCACACTGCGGGCCCACCTGCAGTATTACTAGTGTGGTGGTCGGACCCCCACAGGACCGCTGCGTCTGCCAGGGATCCAGGATCCTGCAGCGGTCACACAGCTGTCAGGAGCAACAATATGCTGGCAGTGCCACTGCAGCACCACCAAGCATGTTATATGTTGGCTTTCCACTGCTCCTTTCATGGCAGTGAGCCCGCCATGATAAGGGTGGTGGAAAGGCAACTAACAGGGCCCCCTGCCATTCCTGTGCCTCGGGCGACATGCAGGGGGGCACATGTTCTGCCCCCCTGGATTGGCACCCCCAGTTCATGCATTTTGTGGCTTGCATGTCACACCGTGCAGGAACATGCAGTTGGCACTCTCAAGGCGGTGGTCTGCATGTTAGGCTCTCCCATGAGCTTAACAGACCACCACCTTCAGACCACCTCTGCACCGCCCACCCGCAATTGATGACAATCATAATCCGGTGGGCACACCACAACCTTGGCGGTCCTCCAGCAGACGGCACGGTGGCAGCGCCGCTGGAGGACTGCCAAAGTCATAATAAGGCCTATAATGAGGAACCTTTGTTTTTACATGACAACCTTAATTAACAAAAAACAAATCCTAATATTCTCTACAGCAGATAACTTACTAAAACTGAGACAATGTGAAACGTGGATGATGGCTGGGACCTTCAAAATGTGTCCCAAACCATTCACTCAGACATACATCATACATGATGACTATCAAAACACAAATATCCCTTTTATATATGCCCTACTACCAAATAAAGAAAGCAGTACTTACTAGGGGTGGACTGTAAACTCCGCTTTGGCAGTGGTGTTACCAGAGCTTTCCCCACTCCAAGCTCCGCTTGGAGAACGGAGTTCGGCAAAAACAATGCTAACCACCGCATGGCGGAGTTTACCGCCCACCCGTAGTAATGTATCAGGTAGTGTACAGAAATTTCAGAAGAACGTTTAAGGGAGGAAATACACCATGAGCTTCATGCAGCGGGAAGGCATCAGTCACCATTGAGGGCGCGGACTCAGGGGTGCAGTAGTTGAATTAGATAGGTCGTGCTTGGTGGTGCTGGAGTGGGCAGGATATAAAAATAGCGAAATACATATATAGGTGAGGCTGTAATTGTGGACCTGCACAAGTTTCGTTCGTTGAAAAATGACCTCGTTTTTCATCTGCAGATAGGGCTAAATCTCTAAACTGACCTTGGATTTTGTAAACCACCTATAGCCTTTTTGACTCTGTCATTTGATGTGTACAAATCTTTGCTCTTTGTACCCTGTGAAACACCTGAGATGTGAGCTGGTCCTACCTGATTCCACCAGTTTGTGCAGGCTCCAATACTAAAGATAATTAGCTCACCCTAAATACAAAAGCAAGAATGCGGAACCATTCGTTGCTCCTCAGTCCCCCTCTGGGGCTCAATTTTACAACATAAAAGAGAAAGCAGAGCTGGTGAAGAGTCATACACCCCTCTACCAGTCTCTTACTAGTTTATGAATGAATCAGAGTAACACATCAGTTTTCTGCAAGCTAAGTCACTGCACCAGACCTCCATTTCAGCTCCGTGGGGAGGGCTTCTCCAGATGGTCCTGGCAGCAGCAGGCAAAAAACACCCCAGCAGTGTGGAGCTCTTTGAAAGAGTTTGTGCTTACCTGCTTCCGAAGGGAATGGGCTGGTGATAGAACAATGCCAGGCCCAGCAACATTGACCGATATAAGGTGCAGATGTTCAGTGGTGCACACCCAGTGCAGCCTGTGCCTCACTAAAACCCGACTATGGGGCCGATTCCGATCTCGGCCGGTAGGGCTCCGAATCGGATTCGGCTTTACCGGATCCGATTCGGAGCCCTATTTCCCGACCGAATCGTACGTGCGTCCGGGCGAGCGAGTACGATGCGTGTGCTCGCGAAATCTCCGACCGACTCGTTCGCAGGACCCGACCGCTCCGACCGACTCACACGGGGACGACTCGCACCGCGCAATGGAGACGTTCCCCGGCCGGGTAAGTACGATGCGCACCTCGACCGCTCCGACCGACTCGTGCAGTCCGGCTCCAAGGAGCTGTCGGAGCCGCACTTTGGGGGTCCGTGTCGGACCCCCCTGGAAGCGTAGGCACGCGAGTCGCACACAGGGAGGACCCATGGGTCCCCCCTACACGTGCATGTATGGCACGACCCGCATCGACGCGAACACGCTGTAGGGGGCGCCCTTGTTCGCGTCGTGCCCATTGAGTCAATGGGAGCCCGTGTACGCGTCGTACGACTGGCTCCCATTGACTTCAATGGGAGTCCGACCGAATCGAGTCTGATGGAATACTTGCGCATCGTTCTCGTTCGGTCGGGCTGCTAGGGTCCGATTCGGTCGGGAATCTCTCCGGGTCCGGCTCGGTCGGAGAGATTTCCGGCCCGAATCGGAATCGGCCCCTCAGTGTGCACTCCATTCTTAAAACCATTAGGAGAGATTTGTCTTCATCGGATGGACCGATGAGTAAAGAGTCCCTTGTACAGATGTAGGTGTATCTTGCACATCATAGAGATGGAGGTCAGGAGAACCTACTCAGACTTTCATCATTCCCAGTTCGATGTGAGTACCGTTGAGTGGCAGTAACTAATATTAAGTTCTAAGAGGTATGTGGTGTACATTACTGTGTATATCTGGCATCCATATTTTGCCATACACAACTCTTCTGTACTGAATGCTCTGTACCTGTAAGGATGAAGGATTGAGTCCACATTGCTGACACCTCTGCAGCGGGGGCAGAATGCACACAGCTGTCCCCTCCCCTACGACTCATTGCCTCTGATGTGTGCGGTGCATCGGAAGTACCTTATAACTGAGGACATATTTATTGCCCATTATAAGGAGTGTTTATTGGCAATCCAGCACATCGGGGGCAAAGCCTGCACAAGTGTATTATTTTAAGGCTGCCGAGCATGAGAAGCAGAGGCACTCAGCTGTTCCTAGTGATGTTTTGTGTCAGGGTTCAATGGCAGTTATATGAGAAGTTTCCACGTGACGTCTGGCATTTATTTGAGACTGCGTGTGTCCATTTTCCTTTCTTCATACTCAAGATCATCCGCTGGACATAATCCATACCTCTTTTCATTTTGGTATTTAGCTCTCAAGTTGTTTGTAGGCACGACGGACCGGAATTCCGCCGCTTGCAGAACTGCACAGAATCTCACAGAGTTTTTAGGTAACTCCACAGAATTCCATGGAGTAAAACTCCATGAGTTTCACCCACCTCTAGTACTTACTAGGAGCTCCTAAACCATATCGAACATAAAACAAATCATTACTACTCCCAAAATAATCATGGACTTTGAGTATGCCATGATTAAAACCATTCTAAACACATAGCCATACAAGGCTGTTACTATAATTGTAATCAAAGTATATTGAGGCACGTCAAAAATCTGCCTGCCTGTAGTATATTCTACTAATAGTCAATTTTCCCTTGAAACAAAAAAAAGATAGCACTAGCCTATCTCCCTGTCACAGAGTAGCCAACCAAAACAATTTACTAATAGAACCCCTTTCTACCAAGAAAATGGAGACAAACATTATCCCCTAATGGACTATTTCAAAGCACTTGGGTTGGCAGACTGCATCGCTCAGGACACAGACGCAAACCAAAATTCTAAATACCATGGTGGAATATCTATGACAGTACCTTGGCACGGGAAGCCGAAACAAACAACGCAGTTGAAGCATGGTGCAATGCCTTCCAATCCACATTAGGAAGAATCCACCTACACTGTAAAAATTTATAGAAGCATTACAAAAAAACGCAACGCTAACAAGAATGGAGCAATCTGTTAGCCAAATTGGTCCCAAACTTAGCAAACAAACCAAAAGAATGTACAATATGCTACAATTTAAAATCAAACTCTTCATAAATAACAAAGGAGTGCATTTCTTAGAAGGGTTAGCTAAAGCATATTATAAAATAAATAGTAACCTACCAAAAACCTCAAAAAAACTCACAATTTCTTAACCAACAAACCAATTCTTTTATATTTAAAAACAAATATATAATATTGTATTCCATTAGTCAAAAAATAAATTCAAATTCAAATGTTAATGAAGACTGATATAATAAAACTATATATACATTATTTAAAATAAAATGCAATCATCACCAACTAAGAAAGTAAAAAAACGAACTCAATCCATCACATAAATTAATTATAACACATAAACCAAACAATTCCACATTACAATCACATAATATTTACACAAACAATATAAAATCACATTTGTCACGAAAAAAGAAATTGAATAAAGAAAATATATTGTTCTATAGCTGCAAATCTTTCTCTTTATCCATGTAATAAAAATAGTAATGGAAATGGAAAGATTTTTTTTCCAAATGGCTCAAATGCAAAAATGAAACGAATCTAATAGAAATCCCTCGAAGCAATCCAAAGAATCTAGGAACCATTAAAAAAACAGAAAAAGTGTTTAAAACAATAAACACTACACGACAACCGAAAAATAGGAAATCGAATTAAAGAGCATTAGTTTATTATAAACCATAAATAATTTCCTTAAAAAAAATGTAAACTCCCAATGGCCATAGGACATGTTCGTAGACAAAAACCTGCAAAGTAAATAATAAGCCCACTCGCAAAACATATTACACTCCTGAAAACTTATATAGCTAACAGTTAATCATAAAAATAACTAACTCAACCTAATTTAACATAACATAGCGATAGATTACCAAAATAGTGTACAAAAACACAAAACTAAAAACTAGAGAAAAACACTGATGCATTTACTTATCCCAAAAACATAAAAGCACTATAACTACCTTCTAGATCTCCCCCTAAACCCTCCCTAACTTCAAAACCTTTAAAAAATGACTTACCTGTTTCTATAAACAGCAGCACCTTACCGCTACCTGGTTCTGGGAAAATCGACTAAAACTAACACAAACAGACTACAAAATAGCAGATAGCGGTAACAAAAATGGCCGCTAAATGAATCTAAAAAAAGACTATCGCTCCAAAGAAATGAATGTGAAATATTGTACAAATGTTAAATAAATAAATGAAAAATGTTAACAAAAATATTAAACATGTAAAGCATGCCAAAAATGTTGTGTTAAAAAGTGAAAAATATATAAAGTAACAATTTATTAATAGTATAAAACATATACAATTATTTAATATATACATTAGAAAATATGTTAAAATTATGTTTAAAATATTTATATAAAACAAATTAAGAAATAGTAATGAACTGTTTAACAATGGAAAATAAAAGTTGAAAATATACAACACACAATACGATGTACGTATAATTTACATATCTTTTATTAATAAAAAAATAAAAAGAAATGTTTTATTAAATTACCTTTATAAAAAAATATTTGTCTTTCGGTTAAATACATATAAATAAAAATGTCAATATATACAATAAATAAACTTTAAAAACATAAATGAAATGAGAAAAATGTGTGACATCTGTATTATAGAAAACAATGTAAATTATATTATTATAGTTTACATACATACAACTATTTATTTTAAATTATTTTACAAATCAACAACAATACTAATACAATAACACAAAGGGGCCGATTCCGATTCGGGCCGGAAATCACTCCGACCGAGCCGGACCCGGAGAGATTTCCGACCGAATCGGACCCATGCAGCCCGACCGAACGAGTACGATGCGTCCGTATGCTATCGGACTCGATTCGGTCGGACTCCCATTGAAGTCAATGGGAGCCTGTTGTACGACGCGTACACGGGCTCCCATTGACTCAATGGGTGCGAGGCGGACAAGGGCGCCCCCACAGCGTGTACGCGGCGAAGCGATTCGCCCCGTACACGCACAGGTAGGGGGACCCATGGGTCCCCCCTGTGTGCGACTCGCGCGGCTACGCGTTCAGGGGGTCCGACACGGACCCCCGAAGCACGGCTCCGACAGCTCTTCTGAGCCGGAGTGTGCGGCTCGGTCGGACTGCTCGCGGCGCGCATCGTACTCACCCGGCCGGGAAACGTCTCCATTGCGCGGTGCGAGTCGAGTCCGAGCGAGTCGGTCGGTGCGGTTCGAGCCGGGAACGAGTCGGTCGGAGCGGTCGGGATGCCCGGACGAGTCGGTCGGCGATTTCGCATCGTACTCGCTCGCCCGGACGCGCGTACGAATCGGTCGGGAAACAGGGCTCCGAATCGGATCCGGTAAAGCCGAATCCGATTCGGAGCCCTACCGGCCGAGATCGGAATCGGCCCCAAAGTATTTCTACTACACACAAAGAAAAGTAAAATAAAAGATGTATAAATGAAAATATAAAATTAAATAATCACACTCCAACATAAATAATTTGTAAAGAAACTTATTAGACACTAAAGCCGTGACATTTACTATTCCCACTTCAGTCCAATCATATTGGAGGAAGGTGTTGAACACTAAAGGGGTGGCATTTACTATTCCCACTCCAATCTATACCAATTTGGGGAAGGTGTTGGACACTTAAGGAATGACATTTACTATTCCTACTCCATTCTAAACTATTTTGGGGAATGAGTTGGACACTAAAGAGGTGACATTTACTATTCCCACTCCAATTCAACAATATTGGGGGAAGTTGTTGGAGCCTAAATGGGTGGCATGTACTATTCCCACTCCAATCTATACCAATTTGGGGAAGGTGTTGGACACTTAAGGAGTGACATTTACTATTCCCACTCCAATCTAAACTAATTTGGGGAGTGTGTTGGACATTAACCCGTTCGATGCACCGGACGGCCCCCGGCCGTCCGACGTCACGGTGGGCGTGTGCGGAGGACGGCCGGGGGCCATCCGAGACACGCCCACTCATTATTTTACCCGCACCGCGGCGGAATTCGCGCCGCGGTCAATGGGTTAAAGGGGTGACAACTACTATTCCCACTCCAATCCAAACTAATTTGGGGAAGGCTTTGGACACTAAAGGGGTGACTTTTACTATTCCCACTCCAATCCAACCATATTGGGGGAAGGTGTTAGACACTAAAGGGGTGACATATACTATTCCCACTCCAATCTAAACCAATTTGGGGAAGGCGTTGGACACTAAACAGATGATATTTACTATTCACACTCCAATCTAAACCAATCCGGGGAAGCCGTTGGACACTAAAGCGGTGACTTTTCACTGTTCCCATTCCAATCCTACCATCTTGGGGGAAGGTGTTGGATACTAAAGGAGTGACAGTTACTATTTCTAATCCAATCTAAACCAATTTGGGGGAGGCGTTGGACAATGAAGGGGTGATATTTACAATTCCCACTCCAATCTAAACTAATTTGGGGATAGCGTTGGACACTAATGGGGTGACTTTTACTAAACCATTTTGGGGGAAGGTGTTCTACACTAAAGGGGTGACATTTACTACTAAACTCAAATCTAAAGCAATTTTTTGGAAGGTGTTGGACACTAAAGGGGTGACATTTACTATTTCCACTTAATCTAAACCAATTTGGGTAAGGCATTGGGCACTAAACGGGTGACATTTACAATTCCTACTCCAATCTCAACCAATTTGGGAAAGGTGTTGGACTCTAAAGGGGTTACATTTACTATTCCCACTCAAATATAAGGATATTTGAAAAAGGTATTGGATGCTAAAGTTGTGAAATTTACAATATCCACTTCCATATAAAAAGAAGGGTAATACAAATTTACTATTTCACCCCACAATCAATACTCCATACTCAAACACATTTTTTTACTATAAAATGAAATACAATTTAATCTAAAAACAAACTACCCTAAACTACAAACCTATATATCTACCAAGTAAAATATTGAAATAGCAAAAAAAATATTTTATTACTATTAACAATTAAAATATTTTTGATAATATTTTTCAACCTTTCAAAAACTATAAACCATAAAATAACAAATGAACTATTATTCCAAAATGAACAATCATAAAATAAAAAATAAATAAATAAATGTTATATTTTTATCAATTTAAAATATATTTTTAAAACAAAATTACAATTTAAAAAATAATACATTTCTACAATTTTAAAGAACATTTTACAAAAAATATAAAATTATAAAAGTGCACATACAAATATCTTTAATTATACTTTTATTGAAATATTTTGTTATATTTTTTACATTTTTTTTATGTTTTATATTTTATACAATAAATCTATATGTTAATGAAAATAAAAATGTTGATAAATATTTAAAAAACAAAATAATTTTAGGAATTCAAATTTATAAATGTGCATATCTTCAAAAATATTACCATTATTTTTATTGTAAAATATATCATTTTTAAAATTCTCCCCACCCTTCTTCCATAAAAAACAAATATCCTGCTGCTAAAAAAAAAAGTATTTAACAATTATTTATAATCATTAATACAACTATATACAAATGTCAACAATTTAATAGGTAAAAATGTATCTTACTAAAAACACAAATCCAAAATAAATATATAAACAGATACAATAAAACACAATACAGAAAATTACATGCTAATTAACACTTAGAAACGATATTACATACAATGATATTTTACATTAGGGTACATTAGGATGGCAGTAACAGTGGCAGATAGCTGACGATCAACGAGTCGGCATGACTGATATCTACAACCCACTTTTCCTTATCTACACACGCATCTGCATACCTCAACTTAATTAAGCGAGGGCGATCGCAGCCCACTCCCTCTGCCTCATTCAAAGCCTGAGCCGATCCCTGCCACTGCATCGGTACCATATGCGAGAAGTACATCCTATCTCTGTGGAAGTAAGTTAAATCCTCTGGATGGCCGCTTTCTCATTTCCTTGCAGGTTATTTACAGTATTATTCATAATAAAATGAGAAGTCATTTGTGTACACAAATGCAATTTTACCACATATCCTGCCCCAGCAAATATTAACCACTAATTCTGCTTCTCATTTCCCCTTACCTCTACCAGCTCCAAACAAGGGTACCCCATGTGAGTAACCCTTCACTTATTTGCACAAATTAGGTGTGCACTTTGTTTCCATACATACTTACGCATTTCCTCTTCCGCATCAGTTATGCTCTTCCTTATCTTCAGAAGCCCTACACTTTGTTGTTCAGTATGACTCTCCCTAAATAGACAACCCACTGGTTTGTATTTACAGGTGTCCCCAATCAATTGATCCTGATGAGAGCCCACATTGTTTTAGGGGTTGAAACGTGGTTGACTTGCCATAAAACAAACCATTTATCCAACCCCTTTGATTGTTAAAAGGGCTCCTGCTCAAACTTTGTTTTCTGAAAATTGGTTGTTTTTGTGATAATTGGAAAGCTTTCTTGCTTTATTAATTGTTTATTTCACTGAATTGTCATTTTTTGTGGGGTTTTTTGTTTCGTTCACGTGGGACACCCTGCACTGTCTGTATTTAGATGCATTATTACAGACTAGATGCTATGCTAAAACAAGTGAGTTGTCATTTTTGTTGGTCTTCTCTCAGCATCCTACTACAGGTGTATCATGCCATTGTTCCTATTTAATATATTAGCTATATATGTATTTCCAATAAGAACCGTTGTTTCAATGTTATGTCCCCCATATGCCATAGCTCCTATTTTTTTTCAAAATCATCTGCATCCAAAATTTGTCAAATGTTACATCAGAAATCATAGTGAATGTTGATCCTGAGGCAGCCATGACCTTTAAACCCATGTTAATGATCATCACATCACGAACCGGCCCACATTTACCAGCAATAATCACAGTCTCATCAAAATCCACAACTACAGTTAAAACAAGTTTGGATGGGGGCGTGGCCTAACCAAGCACCAAGATGGTGGCTTGAATTAGGAGCTCCCTGGTGGCCGCTCTTAATTTGCTGCTCCGAGATGGCTTTTTGCCGCGATCCGAGCCCCTGAATGCCGCCGCTGCCCCCGGATGCACCGGAGCGGGGACGGAGTGATACGGAGCTCAGGAGGGTGCTCCCTGCCCCCAAGTGCACTGCTGCCGTAGCGGAGGCCTGATGTGGCCCTCGGAGGCCCGCAACGATAGGGGTCGCGGGCAGGCCTGAGGGAGGGGCTGCCGCTGTGGAGAGTGGCTGCTGCAGAAATCAAGACCGTGGCTTGGAAGCCTTCAGATGAGGCCCTGCAGAGACAACTGTGCCTGGAGAGCCTGGCTTCCAATGAAGGGGGTGAGTCACGATCGGCAACCTGGGCTCCTCTAATGAGGGGAATGCCACATACTCGCGGTAATAAATAGCAATTGCACAATCAAGATAGCCGGAGCGCCGAGGGGGTCTCCCCTGACCATAGCTGCGTGATATTCAATACCGGATGACATGCGGCAGGGAGGACATTAATGTGTGGTGTTCCCGCTCGCGCTGTATGCCCTATTCTCCAGTCCTGGGAGTGAACTGAGCAGGGGGCCACTCCAGGCTTCACTGATCGTCCGCAGCCGGGCCTGATCATTCCAAAGGTGACCATGTTGGGGAGGACCCAGGGTTCCTAGTACCCCTTCCCGGGCCTCACACTGGAAGCGCCATGCTGCTGATGATTCCTGCGGCTCTGAGATTTCATTCAGTGTTGCATTTAACAGTACATACACACTTAGCTGCCTGCCCTTTCACCATGGGGTGTGGAGACCCCAAGCAGCAGCAGCTCTCATTTGAAAATGCCAAGACCTTAGACGGGAAGGGGGAGATGACGCCGAGCGGGGAGAATAGACGGAGCAAACTGATCCCCCAGACACTGAGCAACCTGCATTGGAGGGCACTGCTGCCATAATGGCAGAGCTGCGGGTGGGCTTCAAGGCCATAGACGCGTGCTTAGATGATCTGAGGCGGGCATAGACACCATACATAACCATGTGGAACAACATGAAACCCGAATAGACGCAGTGGAAAAGCGTATCTCGGATGTGGAAGATGCACAGGCAGCTATGGCTAAACACCTTGACCGCACGGAACGCCTCCTCATAACGACGGCGGCGAAAGCAGAAGACTTGGAGGTGAGATCGCGTCGCAATAACCTCCGGATAGCGGGAGTGGCTGAGGCGACCAATACAGGTCCTATGGAGCTATATATAGAGAGTTTGCTAACTGAACTGTTTGGCAGAGACTGCTTCCCACTACACATTTGCTGTGGAAAGAGCCCACAGATCTCTGGCTCCTAGGTCGGTTCCCGAAGCCCCACCACGCCTCATTATAGCGCGACTGCTTAACTACAGAGACCGGGACGTTGCCTTGCGCAGAGCCAGAGAGATGGGAGACCTCCAGTTCCAGGGGATGTCACTGTCCATTTACCCGGACTTCATGCCGGTAGTGCAGGAAGCCCGACCCAAGTTCCACGATATTAAGCGCATCCTGAGAAATGCAAACGTCTGATATGCAATGTTGTACCCGGCGCACCTTCGCATTCAGATTGACGGCAAAACCTCCATTTTTGACACTCCTGCAGAGGCGTCTGAGTACTGGAAACGCCACATATCAAATAGAGGTTCCTCCCCTGGAAAATAACCCACGGCTGTCCGTAATGGTTTACTCTTCGTAGAAGGGCACTATAGACGCCTGTGACGAACGTGATGCACGCAAGCTCCTTAAACATTTTGAAAACGATGTTGCAATGCTTCCCTTTCTATTTTTCTTGAGGGATGATAGAACTGTTGTTTCGATCCCCCTATGTGAGCAGTTACATGCACATTTGTGACCTATAATTTTCAAGCTCAGTGGTTCGCCCAGGGCGTTGCTGCCTCCCTAGGAGATCTCCTAATCCTTGTTATTCTTTATTGTTTGTTTATGAGATGGGTTGGGATTCACCGGATCCAAGTTGGGTGGTTATCCGATGTGGGAGGGGGGTGGTGGGGTGGGTAATTAGGTTGTGTAAGGTCCAATTTATTTATGTGTTGCAGGTCATTCATCTATCCACTGGCGCGCTGTTCACATTTACTCGTAATGACGCATCGCTCGATATACCGCCACATCCGATATGAGGGGCGCTGTACATTGGATGGAGGGACTGGAACTTAAATGCATAACATGGAATGTTAGGGGGCTATCGAATCCCCACAAGGGACAACAGGTTTTGGCCTATTTGACATGACACAAAAAACACATCGCTCTGCTTTAGGAGACCAATTATGCTCCAAACTCGAACAATCGATTTGCTGCCTCCTGGGGCAATAACAGATTCTTAGCGAATTACAGCACTTATTCCCGCGGTGTCTGTGTGCTTATACACAAGTCGGTCCCCTTCGTGTCCCAGTCGGTTATTGCTGACCCCGAGGGGTGATATTTGCTGGTGGCTGGAAGTGTAGACACAAAACAAATACTTCTCATTAACGTATATGCCCCCAACATAGATGCACGTGGCTTTTTCGCTAGTATATCTGCACACATTACCGCCATACCGATAGACTCTATTATATTTGGCAGAGATTTCAACCTCACACAGCAACTGAACGTTGACACCACGGGCACAGAATACATCACAAAACCGTGCTCTACTGCGGAACTTGAGGCTTCATTACGCGCGCATTTATTAGCAGACGCATGGCGTCATTTGCATCCTGTAGACAAGGGGTTTTCGTTTTACTCTGCACCACATGGCACCTGGTCCCGTATAGATAGATGGTATACGACTCCGGACCTCCTGGTTACGTTACGAGAAGCTGGCCATTTTCCTCGACTCTGTCGGACCACTCGCCTGTAGTCATATCGGTGCTTCTGCCCACTATTGCACGCCCCTACAGGCCCTGGCGCTTTCCAACTGATGCTTTATTAGACACAGTTTTTGAGAGTACATTCCACAATGCGATAGTAGAATATTTCCATACTAATACTGGCTCAGTACAGCGTTATTCCACCCTATAGTAGGCCTTAAAAGTTTACATTAGAGGCGTTTGCATCGCTAAACAAGCCGGTGTATTGCTCATACTCTGCCGGGACCTTGACAAAACCCAACGAGCATTACGAGATCTGGATGCCCAGACACTGCCTGGAGCGACACCCCTGCCATTGTATCAGCGGGTGAGACTCTTGGGTGATTTCCAGGACCTCGCATCACGCGAAACGTCATATTTGGGGAAGTATGCTCGGGTTCGGGTGTACAGGGAAGGTGAGAGGCCAGGTAGTACTTTGGCTCGTCTATTTATCCCTCGACAGCACACTACATACGTTACCCGGCTTCAGACTGCGGATGGCGCTTGGGTTGCACGCGAAACAGACATTCTCTCTACCTTTCTGTCCTATTACACTCGGCTATATACCTCATGCTCTCCGCCGACCGGTACAGCCCTCTCTGATTATTTAAATGAAATAGCGATGGTTTGGCTGGAAAAGGGCCGGAAAAGGGCCAGCAACACTTCTTGGCTTCACCTATAGGTGCGGAGGAAATCGAGGAGGACATTGACAAGCTGGATGGCTGCCGTGCCCCCGGCACGGATGGCCTTACTGGTATGTTTTACAAAACATATAAAACATTATTGGTTCCTCACCTTTTGGAGGTCTACGCAGAGGCGCTAGAGTCGGGTGAATAACCTAATACTATGAGAGAGGCAATAGTAACACTGCTTCTTAAACCGGGCAAGCCGCCTGATGGGTGCGCGTCCTATAGGCCGTTATCTTCACTGAATCAAGATTATAAAATCATGGCAAAGGTCCTCGCAATGCGGATATCACTCATGATTGATCAGATAGTCTCTCCCCTCCAATCGGGCTTTATCCACGTCGGTAAATTTACGAACACTGTTTGCTGTCATAAATCAGGTTAATCCCACCCTTCCCGCTGCAGTGGTACTACTTCACGCTGAAAAGGCGTTTGATTCCCTGGAATGGGACTTTCTCCAGTCAGCGCTCACCAAACTTGGATTTCCACAAAATTTTCGTTCCTTAGTTCGTTTATTATACACAAACACTGATGCGCAGCTTCGAGTTAATGGGGTATTATCGGACAAATTGTCATTATCGCGTGGCACCAGGCAGGGATGTCCGCTATCACCCCAATTGTTCATAATCGCGATGGACCCTTTGGTGCGACATCTTCAGGAGCGCCACCTCCAGCAAGGGATTGGGTTTCACCGGGGCCCCCTTTTGACTTCTTTATATGCAGACGATATCCTATTATTTGTTCGGGAACCCGCCACAAATCTCTCCCCGATTATATGTGAGGTGGTCCGTTTTGGTGTCTTTTCGGGGCTGGTCATAAACTGGTCCAAATCTGAAGTCTTTCTACTGATGGAGATCACTATTCCCTTCACATTGGATTTCCCTTTGCGCTGGTGTGATGTGTAGGAAAGTAGCATCTGCTTCTTATGGTTACCCCCACTTTTTGCTTGATGTCTCACTGTTTTTGACTAGTCTGACTTGGATCCTGCTAATCAGGACCCCAGTCTATCTGCTTTCTCCCTTAAATTGACATACATGTACTTTGGTACACTCCAGATTGGATACTGGGGTACCCTTATCAGTCCCTAGTATATGGTACACATGTACCAGTGACTCAGCCGCACATATAGGTAGAGGTGCATTATAACCTCGCGGTAAATGCTATCTCGAAAACTGCTGCATAGAAACATATCGTGTTTGGTATCAAACACCTTGGAATCATACCTCCACACCAGTAACTGGTGTGGAGGTATGGAGGTATGATTCCACCCTTCTGAAGCGAGCTTCGTGGGGTCACTGGTCTTACCGGTGCCAGCCTTCTCGACCCAGACAGCAAAAAATGGATGCTGCCGACCAGAGAAACATTTCTGCCCTCCTGCTGCTGAGCCAAGCTCGAGCAGAGGAAGGCAGCACAATAGGCATCCTGTCACAGGGAGGTGTGACCACCTCCCAGACAGGATTTAGTGTATTGGGGCTGGGTGGGTGCACTCTGAGAGTGCCTGAAAGTCTGCAATTGGGCCACATTTGGTGTCCCTGTGCATAGTCCAGCTCAAACCAGTTCTGGGAGCCATTGGCTCCTGCTCTGGCGCAAAACTGGACAAAGGACATGGGTGTAGCCATCCCTCTGTCCTGCCCCTCCCCTAGGAGGGTCCCCCGAATCAGTGCTACCCTCTCCCGTGGGTACAAAAGGGCTTACCTGGCTGTAAGATTTTAGATTTTACGTGGACAAGATTCTACAAGAAGAAACCACTGACCTTTGACCGTCTGGACACTCTGGCCGATTTCTGAGCTTGTGCATTGGACTCCGTGTAGTCTTGACCCTTAGCAGTATTTGCACCAAAGAACTCCGGCCTCCTCGCACCGAGTGCTCCGTGGGCTGGTACTTTGTAATCTTGCTTGAGGTCCCCTCGCGACTCCTGGTCCTTTGGCCTGTGGGTCCTCCTGTGGGTCATCTTAATTTCTCGTGGGCTTTCCTGGTTGCTCCAGACGTGCCCTGACTCTCCATTGCTTGGAGAGTCCCCTGGACCTTGCTGGTCCACACCGTAACAGTAACCTGCTTGGCCATCCTGCGTGGGTTGCTTTTGCCAAGGCTTGTTGGTGCTCCCGCCGGACACCGACCCCTCAGCACTCGACATCCTTTGTGGGACAGCTCACCTCCGGCTCCTGGTCATCCTCAACGTCTCCTGGTCCTCGTGGCTGCAGAGTCAAGCATCCCTTCTTCGCACCTGAAGCACCTGACATCGGTGGGCATTCGTCTCCCGAGCCCCTGGTCACTATGAAGTGACCCAGACTCTGTCCCCTCTGCTTTCAGGTTCCTTCCTTCCAGAATCCAGGCTTGGATTCCACTGGACCCTATTCACCTTCACGGCAGCAGTACTTCTTTGCAGCTCTCCATTGAGAACGACAGCAGTTTCCGAAGCCCCTTTAGACCTATGCACCCGGCTCCTCTGGGATAGGTAACTCGGGTACTTCAGTATCCACGGGTGGGGTGGCTCTTCCAACTCTTAAGTTCCAAGGGGTTCGGTCGAAGTCCTCCAAGAAGGATCCTTAAACTTTAAAAGTGTAACCGCGACTTCCCCATAGAATTGTACGGAGCCCGCGGTCGTGTTCCCACACTGCACCAGGCCTCCATGGGGACCCTGTCTACTCACCTTGGGTGGTTCCTTGGGGTCCCAGCAATTCTACGTGCTCCAGACCTTGTCTTGATCTCAGACGTGACTGTTATACCACTATTTTAGTATATGGTTTGGTCTCCCCCTGGAGCCCACTGTGTATTGTGCTACTTACGATTGTTCTATTGATTACATATTGTGTGCTTTGTGTTCTATCCAAGTGTAGAGAATAGTAGAGAGTGTTATATTAATAAATACATATTTTTATATAACTACTTAGTGGTTCTCCTTCATTTAGTCATTCAGGAGGTGATACTCTGGTAAAACAAGCTGCTTTACATTCCTTCAAGATTAAGCCTGAAGGCTGCTCTCCACAGCTACCACTAGGATAGCTTTCTAAAGGTTATCTTTGACCTCATACATCATAAGGGTCGCTTGGACTGGTACAAGGTGCCCATTTTAATTAGTGGACAGCATATACCAGGCCAACTTCTCACATTGGTGTGCAACGGTTGGGATTCAAGCTTGCTATTGTTTTACCAGATAAATCTCATTGAGTGATTAACTGAACACCACTAAAGTATTAGGCACATATAATACTTCAAGATTAGAATAAGTAAGTTCTACTGAACTTGGGGATGGGTAAGTTAAGGGTCTAGCACACCCTTTCTCCAACCTAAGAGGGTTTAGTTCCCACTAGGTTAGGTAGGTGCATACACCACACCTCACTTAGTATGTCTTCTAGAGGAGAAGCCAGTGGCTCTCTGCCTTCTAGATACATGGGTCTCTCATTTCAGGATTTGAAAGCCATGTGTGCTTCTAGGAAGCTGAAGACAGGGAGAAATGAAAACACCCAACGCCTCATTGAGGTGTTACTCTTAGATGACCTTAGGAAGAACCCAGGGTCTGAAGAGGTAGATAGAGTGGGTGGGATAGGGAATGAGGACAGGCCAGGAAGTGAAACCTTCTTTGACCTAGAATCAAACCCTGACCAGGAGGATCAAAATGAATCCCCCCTGGACAACCTAGATCTTCCAGGAGGTGGGGGAGAAGGCCCCAGTGGCCCTCTCTTCACTCCTCCAGGAAGAGTACAGAGTTTACCCAGGAGATCTAAATCTCCCTCTGTAGAATCTCACCATTCAGGAACTTCTATAGGAACCTCCATATCCCATAAGAGAGATAGCTCTTATGACAGAGAGTGCCAATTTCTAGAGCTTGAGAAAGTCAAGCTTAGGCTCAGGCAAGAGCAATTGGCACTAGATAAGGAATCCTTAGAACTCCAGAAGGCTAGAAAGAGATTGGGACTAGAGTCCCATGGTGGCAGCAGCAGTGTCCCTAGGGTTAAGGAATACACTTATGACCATAGGAACCTGAGCAAGATAGTCCCTCCCTACCATGGTGGGGATGACATCCACAAATGGATAACTGATTTAGAGAGGGCCTGTAAGGTACAGAAGGTCCCTCAAGAGCAGTGTGGCTCTCCTTTGCTGACAAAGGTAGAGATAAGCTCCTCACTGTTAGAGAAGAGGATGCTGACAATTATTCAGTCCTGATGAGTGCACTCATTGATGGGTTTGGCTTAACCACTGAACAATACAGGATTGAGTTCAGAGACACCCAGAAGGCACAAACTCAGGACTGGGTAGACTTTGTAGATTGTGCTACTAAGGCTCTGGAAGGCTGGTTACTTGGCAGCAAAGTGAATCATTTCAAGGGATTGTACAATTTGATTATGAGGGAGCAGATCCTTAATAATTGCCAAAATCAGTTGTTGCATCAATACCTGGTTGACTCTGATCTGACTTCTCCCCAAGAATTGGGAAAGAAGGCAGATAGATGGGTCAGAACCAGGGTGAAGCAGAAAAATCTGAACCAAGGTGGTGACCAAAAGAAGCAAGATGCTAAACCTGCAGATAAGGGTGGGGAGAAGGGTAAAGACCAGAAGTCTTCTTCAGGGCCCCAAAAACCTGCATCTGAGGGTGGGTCACAATCTAACAAGGGAAAAGGCAGAAAGAAGCCTTGGTGTTTCCTGTGTAAGGAAAAGACACATTGGCCTAGGGATGCCAATTGTCCTAAAGCCAAGGATCCTCCTACCCCCACCACTGCCCCTAAGGCAACTGTTCTCCCTAGTTCAACTCCAAGTGGTGGTACAGGGAACAAGGGTATAGTAGGGTTAACCCTGGGTTCTGAGATGGGTTCTGGCCTAGTCAGAACTCCAGCTCAGGCTGTTTTAGTCTGTGATGGAGGCATGGATATTGCCTCCCCATTTGTCAGTCCCAGTAACCTAGCCAAATACAGACAACAGCCTTTAATAAATGGTAAGGAGGCCATGGCAAACAGGGACACAGGAGTCAGTGTCACAATGGTGACTAAGGATCTTGTGAGCCCTGACCAGATCATACTTGGTGAGATGTACCGAGTGACCAATGTTAGCAATGTCAGGACAGACCATTCCTTGGCAGTTGTTAATTTCAGCTGGGGAGGGGTAACTGGCCCTAAGAAGGTTGTGGTTAGCTCAGACCTCCCTGTGGAATGCTTGTTGGGTAATGATTTGGAAACTTCAGCCTGGGCTGAAGTGGAACTCAGGACACATGCAGCAATGTTGGGCATCTCTGCAGATGTGATTGCTGTGACCAGGTCACAGGCAAAAATGTCTTCCACTGAACAGGCCCTGGATCCTGGAAGAATGGACCAGGTGCCTTCCAAGAGAAGGAGCAGTAGGGGTAAGGCAGTGTCTTCCCCCAAGACTCAGAGTGAGGATCAGTCTCCTGAGGAAGATGATCCCAGTCCCTGTGAAGGAACTGTCTCAGAGGAACTTGAGCCTGATCAGGTTGAGTTTTTGGGGACAGGGGGCCCTTCCAGGGCAGAGCTGAGTCAGGAGCAGCACAGCTGCCCGTCTCTTGAACCCCTCAGACAGCAAGCTGCTGCTGAGGCTGCTGGGAGTGCCAGTGGGTTCCACAGGATCTACTGGGATGATGGACTCCTTTACTCAGAGGGTAGAGACCTCAAGCCTGGTGCTACCAGGAGGTTGGTTATACTTCTGAAGTTTAGGGGCTTCCTACTGACACTGGCACATGATATCCCTTTAGCAGGACACCTAGGCCAAAGTAAGACTTGGAACAGGCTTGTCCCTCACTTTCACTGGCCTCACATGTCAGAGGACACAAAGGAGTTTTGTCGCTCCTGTACCACCTGTCAAGCCAGTAGTAAGGCAGGTGGTACCACAAAGGCCCCCCTGATACCACTACCAGTGGTGGGGGTTCCCTTTGAGAGGGTTGGGATTGACATAATTGGTGCCATGGATCCTCCAACTGCATCTGGGCAATTATATATTCTAGTGGTGGTGGACCATGCCACTAGGTACCCAGAAGCCATACCCCTTAAAACCACCACAGCTCCTGTGGTGGCCAGGGCCCTCCTGGGAATTTTTTCCAGAGTGGGTTTCCCTAAGGAGGTCTTAACTGACAGGGGTGCAAACTTCATGTCAAGTTACATAACTGCTATGTGGAAGGAGTGTGGAGTGAATTACAAATTCACCACACCCTATCACCCACAATGCAATGGGTTAGATGAAAGGTTCAACAAAACCCTGAAGGGCATGATCATGGGCCTCCCAGAAAAGCTTAGGCGAAAATGGGATGTCCTGTTGCACTGCCTTCTCTTTGCCTACAGAGAGGTTCCTCAGAAGGGGTTGGTTACAGCCCTTTTGAACTTCTGTTTGGACATCCAGTTAGGGGTCCCTTGTGTCTAGTGAAGGAGGGATGGGAGTTACCTCTCAAACCACCTAAACAAGACATAGTGGACTATGTACTTGGTCTCCGCTCCAGGATGGCTGAATACATGAAGAAGGCATCCAAGAACCTTGAGGCTAGCCAAGAATTACTGAAAGCTTGGCATGACCAAAAGGCTGTTCTGACTGTGTACCAGCCAGGACAGAAGGTATGGGTGTTGGAGCCTGTGACCCCAGCAGCTCTCCAGGACAAGTGGAGTGGACCCCATACTATATTGAGCAAAAGGGAGAGGTTACCTACCTGGTGGACCTTGGAACTCCCAGGAGCCCCCATAGGGTGCTCCATGTGAACAGGCACAAGCCATATGTTGACAGGGCAGACATGGGCTTGCTCATGGCTACTGATGAGGGACAGGAGGAAGAGAGTGACCCCCTCCCTATCCTCCTCTCACAGAACCCTGATGATGGTTCAGTTGATGGTGTAGCCTTGGCAGGCAGCCTCACTGAACAGCAACATACTGATTGCAGGAAGGTCCTCAATCAGTACAGACATATGTTCTCCCTGACTCCTAGTCAGACCACCTGGTGTACCCATGAAGTGGACACAGGTGAGAGTCTGCCTGTTAAAAATAAGATTTACAGGCAATCTGACCATGTCAGGGACTGCATCAGGACTGAGGTCCAAAAGATGGTGGAATTGGGAGTAATTGAACACTCAGATAGCCCTTGGGCTAGTCCAGTAGTCCTGGTACCCAAACCTCACACCCAGAGTGGTAAAAGAGAGATGAGGTTGTGTGTAAACTACAGGGGGCTCAATGCAGTCACTAGGACTGATGCTCATCCTATTCCTAGGGCAGATGAGCTCATTGATATTTTGGCCTCAGCCAAGTTCTTGAGTGCATTTGACCTCACAGCTGGATATTGGCAAATCAGACTAGCTGAGGATGCCAAACCCAAAACAGCATTTTCAAACCATAGTGGGCACTATCAATTTGTGGTAATGCCCTTTGGCTTGAAAAATGCACCTGCCACATTTCAAAGGTTGGTGAATAAAGTTCTCACAGGCCAGGAAGACTATAGTGCAGCTTATCTTGATGATATTGCTGTCTTTAGTTCCACCTGGGAGGATCACCTGGTCCACCTGAGAAATGTTCTAGAGGCCCTGCAAAAGGCAGGCCTCACTATCAAGGCCACTAAGTGCCAGATAGGGCAGAGTCAGGTTGTATACCTGGGCCACCTTGTGGGTGGAGGCCAGGTTCAACCATTGCAGAGCAAAATCCAGACCATCATGAACTGGGTTGCTCCAACTACCCAGACTCAGGTCAGAGCTTTCTTGGGCCCGACTGGGTACTACAGGAGGTTTGTCAAGGGATATGGATCCATAGTGACCCCCTTGAATGACCTGACCTCTAAAAGAATGCCTAAGAAAGTTCAGTGGACTGTTAGCTGTCAAAAGGCATTTGATGACCTGAAGTAGGCCATGTGCACTGCTCCCATTCTGCAAAGTCCTGACTATTCCAAACAATTCATTGTTCAAACTGATGCATCTGAGTTGGGGGTAGGGGCTGTGTTATCACAACTGAATGAAGAGGGTCAGGATCAGCCAGTAGCTTTTATAAGCAGAAGGCTGACCCCCAGAGAGAAACGTTGGTCAGCTATTGAGAGGGAAGCCTTTGCTGTGGTTTGGGCTCTGAAGAAGTTGAGGCCATACTTGTTTGGCACTCACTTCATTGTTCAGACAGACCATAAGCCCCTCTTATGGCTAAAACAGATGACGGGTGAAAACCCCAAACTTTTGAGGTGGTCCATTTCCCTACAGGGGATGGACTATACAGTGGAACATAGACCTGGGAGTAACCATGCCAATGCAGATATTTCCACTTAGAAAATGAAGACTCAACTGGTCAAGGTTAGTCTCATGTCCTTTCGTTTGGGTGGGTTGTGTAGGAAAGTAGGATCTGCTTCTTATGGTTACCCCCACTTTTTGCTTGATGTCTCACTGTTTTTTACTAGTCTGACTGGGATCCTGCTAATCAGGACCACAGTCTATCTGCTTTCTCCCTTAAATTGACATACATGTACTTTGGTACACTCCAGATTGGATACTGGGGTACCCTTATCAGTCCCTAGTATATGGTACACATGTACACAGGGCACAGGTACCCCAGAGGCCTCCCATGGGCTGAAGCATGTATTATGCCACCCATGAGAGGCCATGCAAAATGGAACTCTAGGTCTGCTACTGCAGCCTGTGTAAGATGGTGCTTGCACCACTTACTTTAGATATAGGTTCACTATATCTATCGGTCACTACACTTAAAACTTATAAGTCACCCCTATAGCAGGCCTTAACAATCCTGAAGGCAGGGTGCTGGGTTTTATGCGAGAGGGGGCCCCTGCATGAACAGAGCCCCTCTGCAGCCTTCGGAGACCATTCTCCCAGGTTGTCTGTGACTCAGCCGGACATATAGGCAGAGGTGCATTATAACCTCGCGGTAAATGCTATTTCGAAAACGGCTGCATAGAAATGTATTGTGTTTGGTATCAAACACCTTGGAATCATACCTCCACACCAGTAACTGGTGTGGGAGGTATGATTCCACCCTTCTGAAGCGAGCTTCGTGGGGTCACTGGTCTTACCGGTGCCAGCCTTCTCGACCCGGACAGCACAAAATGGATGCTGCCGACCAGAGACACATTTCTGCCCTCCTGCTGCTGAGCCAAGCTCGAGCAGAGGAAGGCAGCACAATAGGCATCCTGTCACAGGGAGGTGTGACCACCTCCCAGACAGGATTTAGTGTATTGGGGCTGGGTGGGTGCACTCTGACAGTGCCTGAAAGTCTGCACTTGGGCCACATTTGGTGTCCATGTGCATAGTCCAGCTCAAACCAGTTCTGGGAGCCATTGGCTCCTGCTCTGGCGCGAAACTGGACAAAGGTCATGGATGTAGCCACCCCTCTGTCCTGCCCCTCCCCTAGGAGGGTCCCCCGAATCTGTCCAACCCTCTCCCGTGGGTACAAAAGGGCTTACCTGGCTGTAAGACTTTAGATTTTACATGGACAAGATTCTACAAGAAGAAACCACTGACCTTCGACCGTCTGGACACTCTGGACTTTCCTGGACCTCGACTGGGCTCGACTTCGTCCCCCTTTCCATTCGAAGCTTAGTTTGTGCCTTTGCTCCAAACAGGCTCCGTGCAGGACCTGTGGTGCACTTAAGACAACTGAAGAATCTCCGTTGGAGTGAAGGAGTCACTCCCCTGCATGCGCAGGCACCTAACAGCAACTGACCAGTCTGCTGCTCCTGAGCTCCTGCGGACTCCGAAAATTTCTGCAACACAGGAGGTGGGTTTCTGAGGGTCGCTGAGGTTGAGCTGTCCTCTCACCGAGTTTGAGGCCAGTATCCCTCGTGGAGACCGCATAACCCGAACCCCTGTGCATTGCGTCTATTTGCAAGTGCATATGCTTGTTGACAATTCTTGAGCTTGTGCATTAGACTCCGTGTAGTCCTGACCCTGAGCAGTATTTGCATCAAAGAACTCCGGCCTCCTCGCACCGAGTGCTCCATGGGCTGGTACTTTGTAATCTTGCTTGAGGTCCCCTCGCGACTCCTGGTCCTTTGGCCTGTGGGTCCTCCTGATGGTCATCTTGATTTCTTGTGGGCTTTCCTGGTTGCTCCAGATATGCCCTGACTCTCCATTGCTTGGAGAGTCCCCTGGACCTTGCTGGTCCACACCGTAACCTGCTTGTCCTTCCTGCGTGGGTTGCTTTTGCCAAGGCTTGTTGGTGCTCCTGCCGGACACCGACCCCTCAGCACTCGACATCCTTCATGGGACAGCTCACGTCCGGCTCCTGGTCATCCTCGACATCTCCTGGTTCTCGTGGCTGCAGAGTCAAGCATCCCTTCTTCGCACCTGAAGCACCCGACATCAGTGGGCATTCGTCTCCCGAGCCCCTGGTCACTCTGAAGTGACCCAGACTCTGTCCCCTCTGCTTTCAGGTTCCTTCCTTCCAGAATCCAGGCTTGGATTCCACCGGACCCTTTTCACCTTCAGGGCAGCAGTACTTCTTTGCAGCTCTCCATTGAGAACGACTGCAGTTTCCGACGCCCCTTCAGACCTATGCTCCCGGCTTCTCTGGGATAGGTAACTCGGGTACTTCGGTATCCACAGGTGGGGTGGCTCTTCAAACTCTTAAGTTCCAAGGGGTTCGCTCGAAGTCCTCCTAGAAGGGTCCTTAAACTTTAAAAGTGTAACCGCGACTTCCCCATAGAATTGTACGGAGCCCGCGGTCGTGTTCCCACACTGCACCCGGCCTCCATGGGGTCTCTGTCTACTCACCTTGGGTGGTTCCTTGGGGTCCTTGCGATTCTACGTGCTCCAGACCTTGTCTTGATCTCAGTCATAACTGTTATACCACTATTTTAGTATATGGTTTGGTCTCCCCCTGGAGCCCACTGTGTATTGTGCTACTTACGATTGTTCTATTGATTACATATTGTGTGCTTTGTGTTCTATCCTCCTGTAGAAGATAGTAGAGAGTGTTATATTAATAAATACATATTTTTATATAACTACTGTGTGGTTCTCCTTCATTTAGTCATTCAGGAGGTGATACTCTGGTAAAACAAGCTGCTTTACATTCCTTCAAGATTAAGCCTGAAGGCTGCTCTCCACAGCTACCACTAGGATAGCTTTCTAATGGTTATCTTTGACCTCATACATCATAAGGGTCGCTTGGACTGGTACAAGGTGCCCATTTTAATTAGTGGACAGCATATACCAGGCCAACTTCTCACATTGGTGTGCAGCGGTTGGGATTCAAGCTTGCTATTGTTTTACCAGATAAATCTCATTGAGTGATTAACTGAAAACCACTAAAGTATTAGGCACATATAATACTTCAAGATTAGAATAAGTAAGTTCTACTGAACTTGGGGTTGGGTAAGTTAAGGGTCTAGCACACCCTTTCTCCAATCTAAGAGAGTTTAGTTCCCACTAGGTTAGGTAGAGGCATACACCACACCTCACTTAGTATGTCTTCTAGAGGAGAAGCCAGTGGCTCTCTGCCTTCTAGATACAATGGTCTCTCATTTCAGGATTTGAAAGCCATGTGTGCTTCTAGGAAGCTGAAGACAGGGAGAAATGCAAACACCCAACGCCTCATTGAGGTGTTACTCTTAGATGACCTTAGGAAGACCCCAGGGTCTGAAGAGGTAGATAGAGTGGGTGGGACAGGGAATGAGGACTGGCCAGGAAGTGAAACCTTCTTTGACCTAGAATCAAACCCTGACCAGGAGGATCAAAATGAATCCCCCCTGGACAACCTAGATCTTCCAGGAGGTGGGGGAGAAGGCCCCAGTGGCCCTCTCTTCACTCCTCCAGGAAGAGTACAGAGTTTACCCAGGAGATCTAGATCTCCCTCTGTAGAATCTCACCATTCAGGAACTTCTTTAGGGACCTCCATATCCCATAAGAGAGATAGCTCTTATGACAGAGAGTGCCAATTTCTAGAGCTTGAGAAAGTCAAGCTTAGGCTCAGGCAAGAGCAATTGGCACTAGATAAGGAATCCTTAGAACTCCAGAAGGCTAGAAAGAGATTGGGACTAGAGTCCCATGGTGGCAGCAGCAGTGTCCCTTGGGTTAAGGAATACACTTATGACCATAGGAACCTGAGCAAGATAGTCCCTCCCTACCATGGTGGGGATGACATCCACAAATGGATAACTTATTTAGAGAGGGCCTATAAGGTACAGAAGGTCCCTCAAGAGCAGTGTGGCTCTCCTTTGCTGACAAAGGTAGAGATAAGCTCCTCACTGTTAGAGAAGAGGATGCTGACAATTATTCAGTCCTGAAGAGTGCTCTCATTGATGGGTTTGGCTTAACCACTGAACAATACAGGATTAAGTTTAGAGACACCCAGAAGGCACAAACTAAGGACTGGGTAGACTTTGTAGATTGTGCTACTAAGGCTCTGGAAGGCTGGTTACTTGGCAGCAAAGTGAATGATTTCAAGGGATTGTACAATTTGATTATGAGGGAGCAGATCCTTAATAATTGCCAAAATCAGTTGTTGCATCAATACCTGGTTGACTCTGATCTGACTTCTCCCCAAGAATTGGGAAAGAAGGCAGATAGATGGGTCAGAACCAGGGTGAAGCAGAAAAATCAGAACCAAGGTGGTGACCAAAAGAAGCAAGATGCTAAACCTGCAGATAAGGGTGGGGAGAAGGGTAAAGACCAGAAGTCTTCTTCAGGGCCCCAAAAACCTGCATCTGAGGGTGGGTCACAATCTAACAAGGGAAAAGGCAGAAAGAAGCCTTGGTGTTTCCTGTGTAAGGAAAAGACACATTGGCCTAGGGATGCCAATTGTCCTAAAGCCAAGGATCCTCCTACCACCACCACTGCCCCTAAGGCAACTGTTCCCCCTAGTTCAACTCCAAGTGGTGGTACAGGGAACAAGGGTATAGTAGGGTTAACCCTGGGTTCTGAGATGTGTTCTGGCCTAGTCAGAACTCCAGCTCAGGCTGTTTTAGTCTGTGAAGGAGGCATGGATATTGCCTCCCTATTTGTCAGTTCCAGTAACCTGGGCAAATACAGACAACAGCCTTTAATAAATGGTAAGGAGGCCATTACATACAGGGACACAGGAGCCAGTGTCACAATGGTGACAGGATCTTGTGAGCCCTGACCAGATCATACTTGGTGAGATGTACCGAGTGACCAATGTTAGCAATGTCAGGACAGACCATTCCTTGGCAGTTGTTAATTTCAGCTGGGGAGGGGTAACTGGCCCTAAGAAGGTTGTGGTTAGCTCAGACCTCCCTGTGGAATGCTTGTTGGGTAATGATTTGGAAACTTCAGCCTGGGCTGCAGTGGAACTCATGACACATGCAGCAATGTTGGGCATCTCTGCAGATGTGTTTGCTGTGACCAGGTCACAGGCAAAAATGTCTTCCACTGAACAGGCCCTGGATCCTGGAAGAATGGACCAGGGGCCTTCCAAGAGAAGGAGCAGTAGGGGTAAGGCAGTGTCTTCCCCCCAGACTCAGAGTGAGGATCAGTCTCCTGAGGAAGATTATCCCAGTCCCTGTGAAGGAACTGTCACAGAGGAACTTGAGCCTGATCAGGTTGAGTTTTTGGGGACAGGGGGCCCTTCCAGGGCAGAGCTGAGTCAGGAGCAGCACAGCTGCCCCTCTCTTGAACCCCTCAGACAGCAAGCTGCTGCTGAGGCTGCTGGGAGTGCCAGTGGGTCCCACAGGATCTACTGGGATGAAGGACTCCTTTACTCAGAGGGTAGAGACCCCAAGCCTGGTGCTACCAGGAGGTTGGCCATATCTCTGAAGTGTAGGGGCTTCCTACTGACACTGGCACATGATATCCCTTTAGCAGGACACCTAGGCCAAAGTAAGACTTGGGACATGCTTGTCCCTCACTTTCACTGGCCTCACATGCCAGAGGACACAAAGGAGTTTTGTCGCTCCTGTACCACCTGTCAAGCCAGTAGTAAGGCAGGTGGTACCACAAAGGCCCCCCTGATACCACTACCAGTGGTGGGGGCTCCCTTTGAGAGGGTTGGGATTGACATAATTGGTCCCATGGATCCTCCAACTGCATCTGGGCACAGATATATTCTAGTGGTGGTGGACCATGCCACTAGGTACCCACAAGCCATACCCCTTAGAACCACCACAGCTCCTGTGGTGGCCAGGGCCCTCCTGGGAATTTTTTCCAGAGTGGGTTTTTCTAAAGAGGTCTTAACTGAAAGGGGTGCAAACTTCATGTCAAGTTACATAACTGCTATGTGGAAGGAGTGTGGAGTGAATTAAAATTTCACCACACCCTATCACCCACAATGCAATGGGTTAGTTGAAAGGTTCAACAAAACCCTGAAGGGCATGATCATGGGCCTCCCAGAAAAGCTTAGGCGAAAATGGGATGTCCTGTTGCCCTGCCTTCTCTTTGCCTACAGAGAGGTTCCTCAGAAGGGGGTTGGTTGCAGCCCTTTTAAACTTCTGTTTGGACATCCAGTTAGGGGTCCCTTGTGTCTAGTGAAGGAGGGATGGGAGTTACCTCTCAAACCACCTAAACAAGATATAGTGGACTATGTACTTGGTCTCCGCTCCAGGATGGCTGAATACATGAAGAAGGCATCCAAAAACCTTGAGGCTAGCCAAGAATTACTGAAAGCTTGGCATGACCAAAAGGCTGTTCTGACTGTGTACCAGCCAGGACAGCAGGTATGGGTGTTGGAGCCTGTGGCCCCTGCAGCTCTCTAGGACAAGTGGAGTGGACCCCATACTATACTTGAGCAAAAGGGAGAGGTTACCTACCTGGTGGACCTTGGAACTCCCAGGAGCCCCCATAGGGTGCTCAATGTGAAGAGGCTCAAGCCATATGTTGACAGGGCAGACATGGGCTTGCTCATGGCTACTGATGAGGGACAGGAGGAAGAGAGTGACCTCCTCTCACAGAACCCTGATGATGGTTCAGTTGATGGTGTAGCTTCGGCAGGCAGCCTCACTGAACAGCAACAGACTGATTGCAGGAAGGTCCTCAATCAGTACAGAAATATGTTCTCCCTGACTCCTAGTCAGACCACCTGGTGTACCCATGAAGTGGACACAGGTGAGAGTCTGCCTGTTAAAAATAAGATTTACAGGCAATCTGACCATGTCAGGGACTGCATCAGGACTGAGGTCCAAAAGATGGTGGAATTGGGAGTAATTGAACACTCAGATAGCCCTTGGGCTAGTCCAGTAGTCCTGGTACCCAAACCTATCACCCAGGGTGGTAAAAAAGAGATGAGGTTTTGTGTAGACTACAGGGGGCTCAATGCAGTCACTAGGACTGATGCTCATCCTATTCCTAGGGCAGATGAGCTCATTGATATTTTGGCCTCAGCCAAGTTCTTGAGTACATTTGACCTCACAGCTGGATATTGGCAAATCCGACTAGCTGAGGATGCCAAACCCAAAACAGCATTTTCAACCCCAAGTGGGCACTATCAATTTGTGGTAATGCCCTTTGCTTGAAAAATGAACCTGCCACATTTCAAAGGTTGGTGAATAAAGTTCTCACAGGCCTGGAAGACTATAGTGCAGCTTATCTTGATGATATTGCTGTCTTTAGTTCCACCTGGGAGGATCACCTGGTCCACCTGAGAAATGTTCTAGAGGCCCTGAAATAGGCAGGCCTCACTATCAAGGCCACTAAGTGCCAGATAGGGCAGAGTCAGGTTGTATACCTGGGCCACCTTGTGGGTGGAGGCCAGGTTCAACCATTGCAGAGCAAAATCCAGACCATCATGGACTGGGTTGCTCCAACTACCCAGACTCAGGTCAGAGCTTTCTTGGGCCCGACGGGGTACTACAGGAGGTTTGTCAAGGGATATGGATCCATAGTGACCCCCTTGAATGACCTGACCTCTAAAAGAATGCCTAAGAAAGTTCAGTGGAAAGTTAGCTGTCAAAAGGCATTTGATGACCTGAAGCAGGCCATGTGCACTGCTCCCATTCTGCAAAGTCCTGACTATTCCAAACAATTCATTGTTCAAACTGATGCATCTGAGTTGGGGGTAGGGGCTGTGTTATCACAACTGAATGAAGAGGGTCAGGATCAGCCAGTAGCTTTTATAAGCAGAAGGCTGACCCCCAGAGAGAAACGTTGGTCAGCTATTGAGAGGGAAGCCTTTGCTGTGGTTTGGGCTCTGAAGAAGTTGAGGCCATACTTGTTTGGCACTTACTTCATTGTTCAGACCGACCATAAGCCCCTCTTATGGCTAAAACAGATGAAGGGTGAAAACCCCAAACTCTTGAGGTGGTCCATTTCCCTACAGGGGATGGACTATACAGTGGAACATAGACCTGGGAGTAACCATGCCAATGCAGATGGACTCTCCAGATATTTCCACTTAGAAAATGAAGACTCAACTGGTCAAGGTTAGTCTCATGTCCTTTCGTTTGGGGGGGGGTTGTGTAGGAAAGTAGGATCTGCTTCTTATGGTTACCCCCACTTTTTGCTTGATGTCTCACTGTTTTTGACTAGTCTGACTGGGATCCTGCTAATCAAGAACCCAGTCTATCTGCTTTCTCCCTTAAATTGACATACATGTACTTTGGTACACTCCAGATTGGATACTGGGGTACCCTTATCAGTCCCTAGTATATGGTACACATGTACCCAGGGCACAGGTACCCCAGAGGCCTCCCATGGGCTGAAGCATGTATTATGCCACCCATGAGAGGCCATGCAAAATGGAACTCTAGGTCTGCTACTGCAGCCTGTGTAAGCTGGTGCTTGCACCACTTACTTTAGACATAGGTTCACTATATCTATCGGTCACTACACTTAAAACTTATAAGTCACCCCTATAGCAGGCCTTAACAATCCTGAAGGCAGGGTGCTGGGTTTTATGTGGGAGGGTGCCCCTGCATGAGCAGAGCCCCTCTGCAGCCTTCGGAGACCATTCTCCCAGGTTGTTTGTGACTCAGCCGGACATATAGGTAGAGGTGCATTATAACCTCGCGGTAACTGCTATCTCGAAAACGGCTGCATAGAAACATATTGTGTTTGGTATCAAACACATTGGAATCATACCTCCACACCAGTAACTGGTGTGGGAGGTATGATTCCACCCTTCTATCGCGAGTTTCTTGGGGTCACTGGTCTTACCGGTGCCAGCCTTCTCGACCCGGACAGCACAAAATGGATGCTGCTGACCAGAGACACATTTCTGCCCTCCTGCTGCTGAGCCAAGCTCGAGCAGAGGAAGGCAGCACAATAGGCATCCTGTCACAGGGAGGTGTGACCACCTCCCAGACAGGATTTAGTGTATTGGGGCTGGGTGGGTGCACTCTGACAGTGCCTGAAAGTCTGCACTTGGGCCACATTTGGTGTCCCTGTGCATAGTCCAGCTCAAACCAGTTCTGGGAGCCATTGGCTCCTGCTCAGGCACGAAACTGGACAAAGGACATGGATGTAGCCACCCCTCTGTCCTGCCCCTCCCCTGGGAGGGTCCCCCGAAACTGTCCAACCCTCTCCCGTGGGTAAAAAAGGGCTTACCTGGCTGTAAGACTTTAGATTTTACGTGGACAACATTCTACAAGAAGAAACCACTGACCTTCGACCGTCTGGACACTCTGGACTTTGCTGGACCTCGACTGGGCTCGACTTCGTCACCCTTTCCTTCCGAAGCTTAGTTTGTGCCTTTGCTCCATACAGGCTCCGTGCAGGACCTGTGGTGCACTTAAGACAACTGAAGAATCTCCCTTGGAGTGAAGGAGTCACTCCCCTGCATGCGCAGGCACCTAAGCGCAACTGACCGGTCTGCTGCTCCTGAGCTCCTGCGTACTCCGAAAATTTCAGCAACACAGGAGGTAGGTTTCTGAGGGTCCCTGAGGTTGAGCTGCCCTCTCACTGAGTTTGAGGTCAGTATCCCTCGTGGGGACCGCATAACCCGAACCCCTGTGCACCGCGTCTATTTGCAAGTGCATATGCTTGTTGACAAATTCCAAGCTTGTGCATTAGACTCCTTGTAGTCCTGACCCTGAGCAGTATTTGCATCAAAGAACTCCGGCCTCCTCGCACCGAGTGCTCCATGGGCTGGTACTTTGTAATCTTGCTTGAGGTCCCCTCGCGACTCCTGGTCCTTTGGCCTGTGGGTCCTTCTGAGGGTCATCTTGATTTCTTGTGGGCTTTCCTGGTTGCTCCAGACGTGCCTTGACTCTCCATTGCTTGGAGAGTCCCCTGGACCTTGCTGGTCCACACCGTAACCTGCTTGTCCTTCCTGCGTTGGTTGCTATTGCCAAGGCTTGTTGGTGCTCCCGCCGGACACCGACCCCTCAGCACTCGACATCCTTCATGGGACAGCTCACCTCCGGCTCCTGGTCATCCTCGATGGCTCCTGGTCCTCGTAGCTGCAGAGTCAAGCATCCCTTCTTCGCACCTGAAGCACCCGACATCAGTGGGCATTCGTCTCCCGAGCCCCTGGTCACTCTGAAGTGACCCAGACTCTGTCCCCTCTGCTTTCAGGTTCCTTCCTTCCAGAATCCAGGCTTGGATTCCACCGGACCCTTTTCACCTTCACGGCAGCAGTACTTCTTTGCAGCTCTCCATTTAGAACAACAGCAGTTTCTGACGCCCCTTCAGACCTATGCACCCGGCTCCTCAGGGATAGGTAACTCGGGTACTTCGGTATCCAAGGGTGGGGTGGCTCTTCAAACTCTTAAGTTCCAAGGTGTTCACTCGAAGTCCTCCTAGAAGGGTCCTTAAACTTTAAAAGTGTAACCGCGACTTCCCCATAGAATTGTACGGAGCCCGCGGTCGTTTTCCCACACTGCACCCGGCCTCCATGGGGTCCCTGTATACTCACCTTGGGTGGTTCCTTGGGGTCCTAGCGATTCTATGTGCTCCAGACCTTGTCTTGATCTCAGTTGTGAATGTTATACCACTATTTTAGTATATGGTTTGGTCCCCCCTATTGTGCTACTTACGATTGTTCTATTGATTACATATTGTGTGCTTTGTGTTCTACCCTCGTGTAGAGGATAGTAGAGAGTGTTATATTAATAAATACATATTTTTATATAACTACTGTGTGGTTCTCCTTCATTTAGTCATTCAGGAGGTGATACTCTGGTAAAACAAGCTGCTTTACATTCCTTCAAGATTAAGCCTGAAGGCTGCTCTCCACAGCTACCACTAGGATAGCTTTCTAAAGGTTATCTTTGACCTCATACATCATAAGGGTCGCTTGGACTGGTACAAGGTGCCCAAGTTTAATTAGTGGACAGCATATACCAGGCCAACTTCTCATATGATGACCCTCCCAGATATCTTGGGGTAGTCTTGCACCGCACAGCTTCAGAAGTCATCTAGCTTAATTACGGCCCGGCCATTGATCGTCTGGTGGGAGAGATAGACCACTGGATAGCGCTCCCATTATCTGTTGCTGGTCGCATTGCGATCATTAAAATGGTGGTATTGCCCCGTTTTCTGTATTTGTTCCTGAACATCCCAATTCCACTTACGGTTACTTTCTTCAATACCCTCCATAGTATGTTGACACGACTGATTTGGATGGGGGGCCAGGCACGGGTGAAATGGCAGACACTTACTCAACCATTTGAGCGGGGTGGGTTCGGAGTTCCTGATTTTTATTTATACTATTTAGTTGCGCAGACACACTACGCATATTGCTGGTATCATCCAGACGCTTGATTGCAATTTCTTAAACCGGCGTTTACCCAGGCTCGTATATCCTCTCTCCACTATTCTCCCACTTGGGCTCACTAGGACCCCTACTGAAATTCACACCTTGCAAACCACAAGCTGGGCTTGGGGCGTCTTCGTAAATATTTAGGAACTGAACATTTGTACTCTCCACATCTTCCTCTTCTAGACAACCCTTGGTTGCCTCCCACCACCGAGACACTAACGCAGCGGGCGCTCACTCGTTGCTGCCTCCAGACTGTGGGAGATATGTTCGATGATGGGCAAATGCGCTCCATAGCAGATTTGACGAAGGACCGAGATGTCACTGCGTTGGATCGTATCCTGGTACACAGAATGCGCACCTCTTTGGCTACAGCATTGCGGCCCTTGACGGCGGAGCCCCCGAATTCACGCCCCTCACCACAATAATCATAACACCTGATAGTACGCAGCTGGTCTCCAGACTGTACCATCTCGCACAGACGCTCTAACCGGTAGTGGGCGGGGGGGTGCGGACTGCCTGGGCAGAAGATCTCAAAGGGGATGATGGACGGAGCGTTAGAGCAAATCAAACACTCACCCCCAGTCAACTGATCTGGATTTAATCCATCATCATTCTTTAGCTCACTTCACCACCCCAGTTCAGATATGACCATATGCAAATCAGTCTGACCCTGTGCCTCATGGGAACAGTCCAGCCCGAACTGCCAAGCCATGTCTTCCCTGGACCGGAAACAAGCATCCTGGGACCGGTTTCGGGTTCAAAACCCTCATCAGCCAGGCTATCTTGAATCCAGTGGCAAAGTGAGCAAGGGACCCACGTCTGGGCATACCCTGCCAACTTCGGGCGAACAAAACGATACCAAAGGGGATGATGGACGGAGCGTTAGAGCAAATCAAACACTCACCCCCAGTCAACTGATCTGGGTTTAATCCATCATCATTCTTTAGCTCACTCCACCACCCCAGTTCAGACATGACCATATGCAAATCAGTCTGACCCTGTGCCTCATGGGAACAGTCCAGCCCGAACTGCCAAGCCATGTCTTCCCTGGACCGGAAACAAGCATCCTGGGACCGGTTTCGGGTTCAAAACCCTCATCAGCCAGGCTATCTTGAATCCAGTGGCAAAGTGAGCAAGGGACCCACGTCTGGGCATACCCTGCCAACTTAGGGCGAACAAAACGATACCAAAGGGGATGATGGACGGAGCGTTAGAGCAAATCAAACACTCACCCCCAGTCAACTGATCTGGGTTTAATCCATCATCATTCTTTAGCTCACTCCACCACCCCAGTTCAGACATGACCATATGCAAATCAGTCTGACCCTGTGCCTCATGGGAACAGTCCAGCCCGAACTGCCAAGCCATGTCTTCCCTGGACCGGAAACAAGCATCCTGGGACCGGTTTCGGGTTCAAAACCCTCATCAGCCAGGCTATCTTGAATCCAGTGGCAAAGTGAGCAAGGGACCCATGTCTGGGCATACCCTGCCAACTTAGGGCGAACAAAACGATACCAAAGGGGATGATGGACGGAGCGTTAGAGCAAATCAAACACTCACCCCCAGTCAACTGATCTGGGTTTAATCCATCATCATTCTTTAGCTCACTCCACCACCCCAGTTAAGACATGACATATGCAAATCAGTCTGACCCTGTGCCTCATGGGTACAGTCCAGCCCGAACTGCCAAGCCATGTCTTCCCTGGACCGGAAACAAGCATCCTGGGACCGGTTTCGGTTTCAAAACCCTCATCAGCCAGGCTATCTTGAATCCAGTGGCAAAGTGAGCAAGGGACCCACGTCTGGGCATACCCTGCCAACTTAGGGTGAACAAAACGATACCAAAGGGGATGATGGACGGAGCGTTAGAGCAAATCAAACACTCACCCCAGTCAACTGATCTGGGTTTAATCCATCATCATTCTTTAGCTCACTCCACCACCCCAGTTCAGACATGACCATATGCAAATCAGTCTGACCCTGTGCCTCATGGGAACAGTCCAGCCCGAACTGCCAAGCAATGTCTTCCCTGGACCGGAAACAAGCATCCTGGGACCGGTTTCGGGTTCAAAACCCTCATCAGCCAGGCTATCTTGAATCCAGTGGCAAAGTGAGCAAGGGACCCACGTCTGGGCATACCCTGCCAACTTAGGGCGAACAAAACAATACCAAAGGGGATGATGGACGGAGCGTTAGAGCAAATCAAACACTCACCCCCAGTCAACTGATCTGGGTTTAATCCATCATCATTCTTTAGCTCACTCCACCACCCCAGTTCAGACATGACCATATGCAAATCAGTCTGACCCTGTGCCTCATGGGAACAGTCCAGCCCGAACTGCCAAGCCATGTCTTCCCTGGACCGGAAACAAGCATCCTGGGACCGGTTTCGGGTTCAAAACCCTCATCAGCCAGGCTATCTTGAATCCAGTGGCAAAGTGAGCAAGGGACGCACGTCTGGGCATACCCTGCCAACTTAGGGCGAACAAAACGATACCAAAGGGGATGATGGACGGAGCGTTAGAGCAAATCAAACACTCACCCCCAGTCAACTGATCTGGGTTTAATCCATCATCATTCTTTAGCTCACTCCACCACCCCAGTTCAGACATGACCATATGCAAATCAGTCTGACCCTGTGCCTCATGGGAACAGTCCAGCCCGAACTGCCAAGCCATGTCTTCCCTGGACCGGAAACAAGCATCCTGGGACCGGTTTCGGGTTCAAAACCCTCATCAGCCAGGCTATCTTGAATCCAGTAGCAAAGTGAGCAAGGGACCCACGTCTGGGCATACCCTGCCAACTTAGGGCGAACAAAACGATACCAAAGGGGATGATGGACGGAGCGTTAGAGCAAATCAAACACTCACCCCCAGTCAACTGATCTGGGTTTAATCCATCATCATTCTTTAGCTCACTCCACCACCCCAGTTCAGACATGACCATATGCAAATCAGTCTGACCCTGTGCCTCATGGGAACAGTCCAGCCCGAACTGCCAAGCCATGTCTTCCCTGGACCGGAAACAAGCATCCTGGGACCGGTTTCGGGTTCAAAACCCTCATCAGCCAGGCTATCTTGAATCCAGTAGCAAAGTGAGCAAGGGACCCACGTCTGGGCATACCCTGCCAACTTAGGGCGAACAAAACGATACCAAAGGGGATGATGGACGGAGCGTTAGAGCAAATCAAACACTCACCCCCAGTCAACTGATCTGGGTTTAATCCATCATCATTCTTTAGCTCACTCCACCACCCCAGTTCAGACATGACCATATGCAAATCAGTCTGACCCTGTGCCTCATGGGAACAGTCCAGCCCGAACTGCCAAGCCATGTCTTCCCTGGACCGGAAACAAGCATCCTGGGACCGGTTTCGGGTTCAAAACCCTCATCAGCCAGGCTATCTTAAACCCAGATCAGTTGACTGGGGGTGAGTGTTTGATTTGCTCTAACGCTCCGTCCATCATCCCCTTTGGTATCGCTTTGGGCAGAAGATCTGGCACACCCTTTAACAGATAAAATGTGGGCCTATTGTTGTGAGCAGACCCGATATGTATCAAATAATTATAAACACAAGCTTTTACATTTCAAGTATTTGCATAGAATGTATGTTACCCCTATGCTGGTTGCTAAGATGAATTGGGCTAAGCCAGATGCTTGCCAGAGGTGTGCGATGGAGCATGTCGATTTTATACATCTTGCGTGGAATTGCCCCACAGTTTTGGCTTATTGGGAGGGAGGTTTTTTAACACCTCGGTCTAATGGTCAAGACCAAACTTGCGCCCTCATCCATTGCTGGCGCTGCTAGGATATGTTCTTCTGCTGCGGGTTGGCATCAGGCGTTTTACCGCAATTGCACTACTGTTGGCCAAGAGACAGGTCTCTTTGCATTGGGGTGGATTTGAACCACCATTGGTGAAAGCCTGACTGAAGGATTTGATGTATTGCAACACTACCAGCGATATTTATGCGTCCCTGTTACCTCCTACCTCCCGGTCTAAAAATATCTGGCAGCCACTTCGCTCCTACTGGTTGCTCCATCCCGAACTCACTGACTGATGCATCTCCCACTATCCAAATAATTGCGAGGATAGCTGGCCAGCTGGAATGAACTGAGTCCTAAAGATCTAATATTATATGTACCTGCACTGTGATGTTTATTGGTTATTCTGTTCTCTTCTTTTTCCTTTTATTCTTATGCCATATTTGTCAGCACTATTTGTAATGCTCTTATATATGTCAATTTGTGGATGAATATTCTGCACTGTGTGCATTATGGCTATTGTTTTTTTCTCTGAAAAATTCTCAATAAAACAAGTTTAAAACATAAAAAATAAAACAAGTTTGGATGCACGATCTTCCACACAATCCACCTAGCTTGAAACACTACTCGCCCTAACAAAGCTAGGCAAGTAGCAACATACATGAATAAGGTGACCTACATTTTTATATCTCTTAAATTTTTCCTGTAGCAGGAAAATCAGGACTATTACCCAGATCATAACTACATTCACATTTGTAGCAAGATGAGCCTTCAGAGACTACATAATCGCCAGTTCTGCCATTATCCTTATTCCCTCTCCTTTCTTTATGCACGACATTTACAGAAGCATGAACAGCGGAGTCACATTCAGCAGCAAGCACACATGCTGAAACAGATTATGTAGCAACCCCTCTCACAATTTTAATTGTTTCTTCCAGAGGAGGATTGGTACAGCACAAGGACTTGTGCACATTTCTTGCAAAAACAATTAGACACAATTTATTCAAGAATATATTGTTCAACATAATTTTCAAGTTCATAAGAGCTTGCTAAAATCCATAAAGGAGTCACATGTTCTTGAAGGCGCTGATCAACAGCTTGTTTTCTGGAGTAAATACTGTGGGGCAGATTTACAAGAAAGTGACGCATCTGTATAGATGCGTCACTTTCCCTGCGCCACCCTTAGAAACCCTTGCGCCACCATAGATGCGCCGTATTGTATGGCGCAAGGATTGACAGATGCGTCAGAAATTCTGACGCATCTGTTGGCGGAAAAGTCACGCATTGCTGGAGTCGTGTCTCAAGCACGACGCAACTCCAGCAATGCGTGTTGAGGCCTATTCCCACTACACTGCATCACTACTTACGCCTGCTTCAAGCAGGCGTAAGGTTTTGACGCAGTGGCGTCCTAAAAGTGGCGCAGTGAAATCTTGTAGATTTCACTGCGTCACTTTTACGAGGCCTTCCTGCGTGGGAACGCCCACCCTGCATACATTATATCTGATGCAGGTATTATGTGATGCAGGGCTTTACAACGTGACGCATCTCCCTAGATGCGTCACGATGTAAATAGGCCGCATTTTTTGCGCCGCCGTTGCGTCAATAAAAGTGACGCAACGGCGGCGCAAGGGGCTTGTAAATCTGCCCCTGTGTTGTTAAAGCACAACGCTTGGTTTGTCTGTGAAATGTTTTTCTAATCTCTTGAGAGCTTCAGAAAACTTATCCCAATGCTCAAAGTCATCTGTTGTTGGTTGAACTTCAGGAAGATGGCAACAACGTTCTGCGTCTCAGTACCACCACAATTGAATAATAAAGCTAATTTCCTTTCAGGTTCAAATCTTCTTCCATCTACTGCCACCAAACAATTCTCAAAAACTCATAGGGCCTGATTACGAACCTTTCCTTTTTTAATCCAGCCCATGCATAAACCCCTGTTTATGCACAATCAAAATTACTAGTTGAGTGTTATTTAATGCATCCGATAATTATAGGATGCTTTAAATACCTAAACCATCATTACATTTCGCAGGTGAAACCTGCCAAAATTTAACAGGGGAAAACCATACGGAATTACTGTATCATGCGGATTTTCGTGCGTTAAGCACCAAAATCCATATGCTATTCCCTAGAAACTCATAATAGTTGCTATTTATTGCACCCGATAAATAACAAACCCTGTGGTATCGTTATACCAGGTGTGGTAAATAGCACCTATATTTATAATCAGGCCAATAGCCACTGTTCACATTTTAGTACTGGTTTGTATGGACTTTGTAAAAGGACTGCAGAAGTTTGGACACTATTGCCGGAAGCCATGCCCAAATATGCAGAAAAGAGCAAGATCATGAAAATGCAGTAGAATTTGTTCACTGAGCATTTTTGATACTGATGAATAATAAGTCCAATATCCAATAAAAATTACCTCTCCGGTGCAGTTTTAAACAAAGCTTCTAATGAGTCACTCAGACATTGCTTCAATTAATCCAAAACACAAACCAAGCATATGTATCTAAAAATGTGGCAAAACAGCGAAACACTGCACTTGGATTTTCGACAGACCAAAACAACTCATCTTATGAAGCGCCACGCACAGCCCTCCTCCGGTGTTTCTACATGCTAAACAACAGTGGATGTAGAGATGAGCCAAGATGGCAGCACAATACCTACACATGACGCATCCTTGAGGTGATGAAATAGCAGAAGTTGATACACCACAGACAGTAGCACACCTCTGCCAGTCAATGCATGATTAGTACATCAAACTCGCAAAGATGCTGTAGTTATTTGCCTGACTACGGCTTTAGACAGACCACGAAGGAAACAGAGGTTCAGACGGTGAACTCTAGACGGTCTCATTGGAGGACCCGTCATTGACAAGTAATTGCCGTCAATTACTTGGCAACGACGAGTCCTCCAATTTAGAGTAGAGTGCAGTAGCGTAGAGTAGAGCGGTGAAGAGTAGAATGGTGAGTGGAGTGCCACAGCATACATTGCTGGGCCATAGAGTGAGGTGGTGCAGGGTAGAGTGGAGTGGTGCAAGGTAGAGTAGAGTGGTGTAAAGTGCAGTGGCGAACAGTGCAGTGATGTAGAGTTGTGTAGAGTGTAGTGGTATTGAGTGCATTGGTGTAGAGTGCAGTAGAGTGGCAAAGAGTGCAGTGTTGCAGAGTAGAGTGACGTTTAAGGCAGTGGTGTAGAGTAGAGTGGCGTAGAGTGCACTGACATAGAGTGCATTGGTGTAGAGTGAAGTGGTGTAGAGTAATGCAGAGTAGAGTAGAGTGGCGTAGATTACAGTGGTGCAGAGTAATATAGAGTGGCATAGAGTGCAGTGGCATTGAGTAGACTTCTGCAGAGTAGAGTATGGTGGCGAAGAGTAGAGTGTTGGAGATAGAGTATAGTGATGTAGAGTGCAGTGACATAGAGTGGTGCAGAGTAGATTGGAGTGGCGCTGAATAGATTGGAGTGGCGCAGAATAGATTGGAGTGGTGCAGGGTAGATTTGAGCGGCATAGCATAGAGTGGAGTTGCATAGAGTGCAGTGGGTTACAGTAGATGGTTTCAGAGTAGAGTGAAGTGCCTTAGAGTGCAATGGTGCATAGGAGAGTGCAGTGGGGCAGAGTACAGTGCCATAGAGTGCAGTGGTGCAGAGTAGAGTGGCATAGAGTTCAGTGGCGGAAAGTGCAGTGTCTCAGACTAGAGGGTGGTAGAGCACAGTGGTGTATGGTCAGTGATGTAGAGGCCACTGGCGTAGAGTACAGTAGTGCAGAGTAGAATTGCATCGAAAGCAGTAGCGTAGACTGCCGTGGTGCAGAATAGATTAGCATAGACTGCAGTGGCATACAGTGCATTGGTTTTGAGTAAAGTGGTAAAGAGTGCATTGGCGTAGAGTGCAGTGGTGTAGTGTAAATTGTCATAGAGTGCAGTGCATAGAGTGCAGTGGGGTAGAGTAGAGTAGCACAGAGAGTAGAATAATGTAGACTAGAGTGTAGTGGCCTAGTGTAGAGTGGTGCAGATTAGAGTGGAGTGGTACAGCATAGAGTGCCGTGGTGTAGTATGCACTGGTTAGAGTAGAATAGTGTAGAGTGTAGTGGCCTAGTGTAGAGTGGGGCAGAGTAGAGTGGAGTGGTACAGCGCAGAGTGCAGTAGCATAGAGTGCAGTGGCGTAGAGTAGAGTAGCACAGAGTGGAGAAGAGTAGCTTAGAGTGCACTGGCATAGAATAGAGTGTTTCAGAGTAGAGTGAAGTGACGTAGAGTGGAGTGGTGCAAGGTAAAGGGTAGTTGCTGCATAGAGTAGAGTGGTGTAGAGATGAGTGGTGCAGAGTGTATTGGCACAGAGTGCACTGCCGCAGAGTGGAATGGTACAGAGTAGAGTGCATTAACGCAGAGTACAGTGGCTGAGAGTGCAGTGTTATGGAGTGCAGTGGTGTAGAGTCAAGTGGTGCAGAGCAGTGTGGAGTGGCCTAGACTGGAGTGTGGTAGAGTGCATTGACATAGAGTAGAATGGTACAGAGTAGAATAGAGAGGTAAGGAATGGAGTGGTGCAGAGTAGAGTGCAGTGGCATGGAGTAGTGCAAAGTAGAGTGGAGTGGCACAAAGTGCAGAACTCATGGTGTGGTAGCGCACTGCCATTAAAGACAACACACTTGCACAGACATTCAGTTTTGCTGATAAAAGTATACCGCGTACAAATGTTAATGTGTGGAAATGTCATCGCTTGGTATATTGATTTCCTTTGATCATGTTAAAATATTTGTTTCCACCACACTTTCTATTCTTAAATATCTGTACATTTCACTTACAGACATTTAGATTTTGCTGTGTGGTAGAAAAAATAGCATCTCACAGCTTTCCTCCAGCACAAACCCCCCCCAGTAGTCAGCATGATTGCCATATAAATCCTCTCACTTTGAAGCCAGTAGAAAGAAAGATAAACACCAAGCTCCATGGGAAGACAGAGCCTGACATCTGACCTTGGTTTTTGAATGCACAGCAAGTGTGACAAGATAACAACAAGATTTAAAGGCATGTTTACCGAAATCGAACACTGGTGGGAGGATACAGTAAACAAGGGTGCTCTACCGGAGGGGCAAACTCAAGCTGGGCAGCCAAAAACAAATACAGTAAGCAAATAGAAACCAAGAAAATGTGAGTTACAAACCGCAAAGCCAATGGTAAGCAATGGGCAGAATACATTACCAGGCAAGGTTTCCAAATGTCCCCTCAATGTCTTTAGCAGCAGCTGGCATGTAGGCAGAGTGGGGGGACGGGCATATGTGGTGTCTGTGCGTGCATGCATGCAAGGTGAGTGGTGTGTGTAAATATAAAGAAAAAGCCACTTACCTTGCTTGCTGTATGACTTCCAAAGTCCAACGTCCTCCTCGCTCCGGTCTCCTCAGGCTCCAGTAAATTCCCTTAAGCAATCCTGGCGCTACTCTCATGCTGGTAAACAGCATGAGAGAAGTGGCAGGATTGGAGGGAGTGGCCTCTCTCAGCGCTCTCAAGAGAACTAAAAATGACAGAATAAAGAAGTTATACTGTTACAAAATGTGTTACATCACACCAGATAATTTACTTTTTGTTGCCACATAATTTAGTATACGCTGTCACATAATTTGATCTTCCCTGCTACATAATTTTAGTGGCCCTATAGTCTGAGGATATTACATGTCACCAAGGAATTTTGTGACCCAAGAGAAGAATGGGTCAAAACTATTTTGTAAGTCTACAGAACTCATAGGTGACTTGCAATATTCTTTTCTTGTATGACAGGGGATATTTTATTACTTTTGATACATGGTAACACACATTCTACATACACTCTTGAACTCTTTCTCCTTGCTAAGAAAGGACCTCTCATTATAGATCAATAGAATGATGGCAGACTTAGTATTATGAAAATAACCATGACAATCTGCAGTTTAGATATTGTTGCAAAAACACTTTAACAGGGACATCTGATAAAAATGTCACAATAAATCTGAAACCCAAAGATAACATAACCTAACAAAGAATTATTTTGAAATGCCACGACCCGCGTTTGACGCTGGCAGCAGGTGTTGTGGCGTCACAAGTGGCCTCTAATAGGCTATTAACAGGAGCGAAACAATGCCATTTTTAAGTCACAGCTGGAGTGATGACAGTTACACTCTAACATGGAAATTAGTGACGTATGTGGTTATTGCAGGCTACGGTTTATTATATGGAAGTTAATCAGGCATGTTTATGATTCCCTTTCAGATCTTTGAACTTTCAAGAGACAAGAGAGGAGTCAGTGTTCTACAAGCAAGGAATTTTCCATAGTGCTAGGAGAGTGCATTTGATACGGACAATAAAACAGAAGGCATTTCTAATTTACGAAATAAAGGTAATCTCTCTATTACAAGTCTACTGAGCAATGTCCTGCTTATCTAGAAACTAAACCTACAAAAAAAGACTCTACATCTTTTTCTGAAAACTGAGGTAATGGCCGTCAAGGATATCTTATGGGAGGAGCCACCGTCAAAAAAAGGTGCTGCAGTAAAAAGACTGACTACCGCTGACCATGAATTGTAACAAAACTTAATTTTGGTTATGGAATTAAACATTAACCCGCTTCCTTCTCTATGCCACAAACAAAAAAAATTTGACAGCCCAACTAGGGAGGCTTCAACTAGCAGTATATACACTGGCTGAAAATCTTTTATTTTATGCGTATTACCAACTTTGTTTTTGTTGCTCTAACAAGCACACAGCGCAATCACGAGAGGGAAACAATGTTTATGACGGGCACTACCCCACCTAGGGGGCGTGGTGCCTTTAGTGGCATCACGGGCAGGAGCCAGGTCAGGGTCTCTTCCGGGTCAAGCAACCCGGAAGGGGGCGTCACAGGGATTCCCGGAAGCGCGTCACCCAGGGGGCGCGGGAGCCCCCGGACTGCCGGGGGATTTAAAATCTAAGGACAGGAAAGGGAAGCCCTCTTTCGTCCTCACGCCTCGGGTGAACAAGATCGGAGCGTCGCGAAGTCACCCACCCACCCATCCCTAAGAATAGTGTTTTGGTTAGGCGGGGTCCTGGGCAAGAGAAATGGCAGGGACTCCGTTTGGTGGCGGCTGCTGGGCCCCAGAACAGGGCGTGCAGTCAATTGGGGGCTCCGGGCTGGCGGGAGAGCGGGCTGACCTGCTAGTGGCCCTGGACTCTCTGGCCCTACTCGAGAAGCCGGTGCTTGTTATAAGCAGTTTGTGAATCTACCTGCTGCTCTGGTGGCCGGTTGGCGGTCAGCGCAGAAGAGAGCAGGGTATCTTGGCTGTGGCCTACTGGCACAACCCGCGGCAAGGTGCCTCTGGAGATCCAGGAATGTAAATACAAATATGCAGCCCATGGCTAAAAATGTATAAGCCTTCTGTTTTACTATGCGTGTGTTTGGTGTGCCATAAATAATAAAGTTGGTCAAGTGTTGACAGACAGTGAGTCAACGAATAAAGTGGCGGTATCTTAAATTAATAAAGACTACTCTGTGAAGACCAACTACAGACTTAGTGTGTTTACTGGGAACCAGCCTACACGGCAGGGGGAGGAGGGGCGATTCGCACGTTGTATGCCAACTATAGAATGTTCAGGGTTAATTTCAGCAAACTAAACGGTGCAGGGATGAAGAATGGGGCACTACACAATAAACAAACCTAAGGAGAGATCCCACTGACAGAACATACGTACGGTGCCCCTCAGCAGAACCAACTGGATATCTGCCATCCAAAAACAACACCCGAGAGCAATGTGTGTGTCACACTTCAGCAGTACTGCTTGTACTATCGAGATAACACAGGGGAGGGACAAGAAAGTAACATATGAGAGGCAGTGAGGAGAAGGATATGGGGGAGTGCAGCAGGGAGGGGGCGGGTGACTGAGAACAGCGCAGTGGGGCAGAAGTACAGGAGGGGGTCTGCTGGAAAAATATGCATTCTTATGAGTTCTCAACACAGACAGGGGTGGGGGCCAAGTCTAAGTAACAAAGTGGGGGAGGAGGAGACCTGGAAACACACGCATGCACACTTATGGAGTGTTGGGTGTAAGTACCGACGCAAGGAGGGGAGACAATCTGCAGAAACACACATGTACTGTTTAGGAGTGCTAAATCACAAGCGCTATGGAGGGAGCAGTAGGCAAGGAGAGTGAGAGGGGGAAGAAATAGTACCTAAATCATGTCTGGAGCAGCGGACGAGCACAGATTAAGTTGAACCAATCTGTGCTTCGTCTCTGCTCAACAACAATCGTCGGAAGTGGCGTTTCCGTTGCACTATCCAATTAGAACAGCTTTAAAGAAGAGTGACGTAAAGCCAACATTTGGTAAAGCAATGGGGGAGCTCCAAGCCCATTTTGTATACAACAGTGTCTCACAAGCGAGATGCACGCGCTAGCACATGCACTGGGAGGCTTGACTCTAAAAAGAACCCAACAACAGATGTGCCAGCACACCTGACTTGAAGTTCCAATTGGCCACATACGTGGAGCTTCCAACCAGATATGCCATGACGACAGTGGAAGAATTATGATAGGCTTGCGTTGCAGCACAAGGTACAGAATAATAACTTTAGTAAACATATTAAATGCAATTATATTACAGGATACAAAGGACAGGTAGAGTGATTAGCTTAGGATGGCAATCACTGTACATATATACTTTGTTATCGGTCAGGATGCCGTGTCACTGGTGAAAGTTTTTTTTTTCTCTTTCACTATTAAAGAAATATACTACTTATAACAGGAGAACGTGTCTCTCACTCATACTGTTCTCGACCACTAAAACCTAGAATATGAAAATATGTAACAATAAAGTGGAAAATTGTTAGCAACAGGCTGTTATAGAAAAGTACATCTCAGTATCAGGATCTTTTCAGTCAATAACTGATGCCGGAAGAGTGGCAGAGTGCTCTGTACACAGCTGGGTAGACAGTGGACACGAAGAACATGCTTAGGTCTGGCTTCTTCACCTTCTCGGAGCTCTAGGTAGGTTTTCATTTTCTTTAAAAACTTCCCCTCTTTGTGATCAAAAAATGATGAAAGGGCCACTCTAGGATGATTTGGCATTATAGAGTGTGGTGGTGTCTTATGCTGGATGGGTGTTATGAATCACATAGACTCTTGTAACTGTGCTTGCTCTTTTGCTGATGTTGAGTCCTGGACAGGTGCAGAATGGGTCAGCTGAGCTCTCGTATGCCATTATACCTTGTACAGTGGTATGCTTGTGTCTCTTGGGGCATCATATTGATAAGACTGTGTGTCAGAAAACTCTCTAATTAGACCCATGATGGAGTCTGCTGGCAATGTCTGTCTAGGAGCTTTTGTGGCCAGCCAGGCATAGTAGTATAAAATTGATGGGGCACATGACACTCTCCGCAAAAAGCAAGGAATTTGGCCTTCCATTAATGCAGTAATATATGCTACCAATTTAACTTATTTGCTATAATATACAAAGATATTTGGTATCTGTGATTTGTTTGTGTAGGAAATTGGAGTATTATTTAAGGGGGTGAGAACCAACCTCGTTTAATAATCACAATCCAGACAAACTACAAAAGTCACTACTTAAACCTGTGCTCAACCCTCTGGTAACCTGGCACAAAACAGTCAGGCTTAACTTAGAAGCAATATGTAAAGTATTTATGCAGTACTCAAAGAGTAATAAAGTGAACGCAACACAAGAAAAATCACAAACTAATTTAGAAAAATAGAGAATATTTTGTAATATGTAAATTAACACTATAATGAAAAAAATCCAATAAGTAGAACCAGAAATATTAATTTTTAAAGGTTGAATTACAAATAGTGACAAAAAGCACAAAGTGCCAATTCTTGTTATCTGGTCGCACTAGACTGGGTCAAACATTAAAGCTGACCAGGATGGCGTGCAGGTCAGATACAGGGAGCAGGTTCACCCTGGTGGAACGTTTACCCTCTGACTTAGAAACGTTTATGGAGGGAAAGTGGTCGTCAGTGAGTCGTCGGAGGGGCAAGCTGGATCTGAAGCGGGGATCAACGATGGTGGATTGGTGGAAAGCGGGATACCAGTGTGGTCACTGATGAAGGTTCGAAGCTCTGAGTGGGCAAAGTCCATAGTTCGCTCCTGGGGAGGCCTCAAGTTGGAACTGGTCAGCTGGGCAGTTGCAGGGAGTGAGGCCTCTTGCAGCTTGTTGTGTCTCTGTAGCTCAAACAGAAGGTCACACAAATGACCCTCGAAGTCCACTGGGGTCCTGGGTTTAAGGCAAGCAGGCCCAGTCTTCCTTCAGGTTCTGCAGACAACAGGGCAGTCCTTTTTAGGTCTTGCCTACGCATCGCGCATGCGCTGCATAGGAGGGCCTTTAGCCGTCGCTCTGCTCATTTTCAAGCACACACTCGTGCTTGTGGCGGCATCCACCTTGCGGGAGCGAGCAGCGGCGCGCATGCTAATTGGCTGTTGCTCGCTCCCGCAAGGCAGATGGTGCCACAAGCACGAGTGTGCTTGAAAACAGCTGCATTAGTCATTCCCTCGTGCACAGCTCTCTCTCCTGAAACCAGCTGCTGTTACACTTTTAGCATTAGTCATTCCCTCGTGCACTCTCTCTCGCTTTCTCTCTTTATTTTTTTGTATTCCCCCCTCATTCACTCTGTCTTTTGCTCGCACTCTCTCTCGCTATTTCTCTTTTTTTTTTTTTATTCCCCCCCTCATTCACTCTGTCTTTTGCTCGTACTCTGTCTCTCGCTTTCTCTATTTATTTATTTTTATTCCCCCACAGGACAAGGCAACATGGACATAATTTACTAACAATGCTTAAATGTACTTTTGCTACTTAGCATAAAATGCATGCGCATGCATTTTGTTAGTTTTTAGCGCTTTTGAAAAATTTATGGAACTTTGAAACAATGCCAAAGCTGTGGTTTAAATAAATCTTCAACTGCAAGACAGCAGTTAAACAACCCTTTAACAAAAAAGACCAATTTTTTAAGTTGGAGGCATTGCTTTGTGCTGTTGTGTTTGTAAAAGTCTCGGGGAGTTATGTATACAGTATGCTTTAAAGAAAATAAAACCGTGTTAAAATTCAACATGGAGGAACGGGGTATGTCTTTTTCTTTTAGCGTAATTTTATTATCTTATTCGTGGTTTTTGCTTTGGGACTTTATAATTTTGTCCCTCGCTTTCCTGTGAGAGCGTGCAGATTCGTGTATAAAACATTTGCCCATCTGAAGCGTTTAGACAATTTTAAATATTTTTAATATTACTGCAAAGTGTTTATGAGTTGGGGTAAAACGGGCACGCATTTCTATCTTAAGGTCTCTATCTTAGGCGAGACATAAAAAACACCAGTTTTAAGAATTCAGAAAGTATGTGGCTTAACTGTTTGAGCTGCCAACTTTGGAACTGGGCAACTTGGTTTGAGTTTGTGAGTAAGCGTAATATCCTGTGCTTGTTGGCAAATAAATTCCTTAGTCGCCCATGCCTACCCCAAAAAAATGCATCCTTGTGTTACGTAACTGGTACTTATGGAAGGGCTCCAATACGTTTGTGTTGAGTTTGCACTATTTAAAACTTGATAAAAACAGAATACTGCATCAAGTGCAAACATGCAGATAGCGCCGCTTCCCCGCAGTTACATTAGAATGCTGAGGTTAGACGTGTCAGCAGGAAACAGACCAGCGGCGCCAGTGTGGCACAAGCCAGACATAGCCCTCCTCCTTTATTCCTGTTTCCTCTCAGCGGAGACTTTTGTTTACGATCACTTGCTAACACTCCCATCCCCCCTAAGCCTGTCCTTTCTACTGCCAGACCTTTACCACACTGTTATAAAAGGGGCTTGATTTTAGCCAGAGTATGGCTAAACGCGCATAATAAAATCCTCTAAAAACATTACACATTACATAACACGTAATTGTTATGAAGGAAAAACAAATACTAAACATGTTAGGCTGTTAATTAAAACAAAATAACACATTTAAAGAAAAATACATATGTTCTGCTTCGCTCTACCTAGTAGTACTTATAAGGTCCCAAAAGCAAAACCTATTGCTATATACAATAGGACCTTATAAGTGTTTAGTTATCCAGCACAATATCCTTATTGCAACAACATCAACTGTTGCATAGCTAAACACTTATAAGGTCCCAAAGGCGAGACCTATTGGCTATGCCAATGCTTGTTCTGATTCCTCACAGGTCCAGGAGTCTTTTGAGGAGGGTACTGGGGGTGGTTCATTTATGCTCAGAGTCAGCATGTGGATGGGGGAACTCCTGGCCACTCCCTAACCAATGAGGAAAAAATTCCCAGGGGTGACCCTAACCACATTTTCAGGACTTCCTGTATGTTTTACTGTACACTATTACACTATCCCCCAGTACCCCCTTTCCCTAACACCAACATGGCAGAACCCTTCTTTCCCTGGCTAGAGCTCCCTGTGCCCACCCAGAGGTGTGGCTTTGGAAATGGGAAATCCCTTCTCTTGTGGTCACTACAAACCATATCTAGGGCACCCTCCCCTCCCACTGGCTTTGAACCAAGCTGGCTAGCAAGATAAAAGGGAGACAGGCCTGGGTGTGAGCTACATCTGCCAGTGACAGTGTAGGCATCCTTTGAAGCTCAGGAAGGGACTGGGCAGAGCCCCACAGGCCATCCTGCTCAAGGAAGAGAAACACCAAAGCCCTTTGTCCACTGTCTAGGATCAATCCACATCTCACCACAGGGGAGCCATCAGCAGTCAGGGGATGTTGGACACTGGCAGAGAGGCCCATTTGGGTTGGAAGGAAAATTACAGCTTTCTAAAAGTTTAATTTCTACAATAGAAATATAAAACCGACTTGATCATTAAGTTGGATTTGAAATTACTATTAAAACGAGTCCTTGAATAATTTTCTAGCAGCTTCCAGACTGAAATTAAGCACTATATGTTGGTATAGTGTAACCCAGTGTTTAGCTACGGGAGACCCAGCCTTGCCACAGTGAAAAATTGCTTTGAAGGTTTTTCACTCCCAGGACATGTAAAATAATAAATATACACATCCTACTTTTTAAATACTGTGTACCATGCTTTAGGGGTATTTAGGCCTACCTTAGGGGTGACTTATAAGTATTCAAAGGGAAGGTTTAGGCCTGGCAAAATGTTCACCTTGCCAGGTTGAAATGCCATTTTAAAACTGCATACCCAGGCATGTTTTATTTATAGTGCTACTTTGATGGGTGGCACAATGAGTTCTGCAGCCCACTAGTAGCATTTAATTTACCGACCCTGGATTAATGTAACACAATATAGTAGGAACTTACAAGTAAATTAAACATGCCAAGTGGGAATATGTCAATTTTACCAAGCTTAAAAGGGAGAGCACAAGCACTTTACCACTAGTTAGCAGGAGTAAAGTGTGCAGAGTCCTATGTTCAACAGAACGGGTTATGTTAAAGAAGGAATAAATCTGGGGCAATACCACTCAAAAGATGATCTTTTTCCAACTGTTTGCATTTAAAGAGTCAGTTTCCAACAGATGAATTTAACAATTCTTAACTAATGATTAATAATTTGCTCAAAACTCCTTATGTTGTATATAACAATGTATAAACTAGTCACAAATGTAAACACAATTGGGCAATTGCAAAAAACAAGTCTCGCATTCTGAACCCTCAGTTTAAACTAACTTGATCTGTCAGGTATACCCCAAATAGCAACATACTCTAAACCTTATGGGGGGCCATTCAATATACTTATTCAATTTCTTTTTTGTAAACAGTTTTATTTTTATTTTAAGGTATTGACCGATACATGTTTTGCAATATCCTATCACTTCATCAGTGACAGAAGATGTGTAAAACTGTCTCAATTTAATTTCCAAAATCAGATTCACAGAATTAGACAATGTAAGAAACAAAGATTCACACCCCAACTACAGAGAACAATTATAGCAATAATAATACGAACAAAGTAATATGAAGATCATTGCAAGAATTAAAGAGAAATGTGATTAGTAAACAAATATATATATATCTTTGTTGGATATTAAAAAACATAGTAATCCAAAATACAATATGTCATAAGCTGTAAAAGAACCAGAGAGAGTGATGTTATTCATATAGTACAAAGTTGGAACATTTCTGGTGAGAAACCATAATGTGTGAATCCGATGAGTATTGCATTGTGAAATACGTATTTCATAGTTGAAGGAACTTTTTCAAGGCTGAAAAATATATTTATCATCAATATGTACAGATACCACTCAAATGAAATAACTAAAGAAAACTCAGAAAGGTAAGAGTAGGTGTGAAGGAGAAAGATACTGAAAGAGATAGGATGCAAGTAGAAAAGTGAGACGCGCTAATTAAAGCCATAAAAAAACTCAATTGTTAAGCCACAAGTGTAGAAAGAAAGGATACAACTAAACAGTGTGCATGTTTAAAAAAAAGCCAATCATGAAACGTCAAGGACGTGTTCCCTACTGATGAGTCACAGTCTATAAGAGAACTTAGAAACACTGAGTAATGTATTGAAAGGAGGACATATGATGACCAGTGTTAGGCTTGACAGCCTGAGGATGTTCTTTCCCCAAACGTTTTGCCTGCTCCCCTCCTGTTCTGGTGTAATAGATTTTTGTTGGCTGTAGGACACTGTGCACTTTACCACTGCTAACCAGTGCAAAAGTGCCTGTGCTCACTTCTTTAAACAGTTAAATTGTCTTATACCCACTGGACACATTTTATTTACTTATAAATCCCTAGTAATATGGTACTACATGTACCCAGGGCCTGTATGGCTGTAAATTAAATGCTACTTTGTGCCTGCAGCACTTCTTTTGCAACTTACTTAAGTAGCCCTTTTAAAACATGTCTCAGACCTGTCACTGCTGCCTGTGTGTGGTTTTTAAACTGCCATTTTGACCTGGCAAAAGAAACCTTTTGCCAGGCCTAAACCTTCCTTTTTAATACACATTAATCACCTCTACAGTAGGCCCTAAACAGGCCTTATGGCAGAGCGCAGTGCATTCAAAAAGTTAGACATGTACTCCCAAATTCATTTTTCAATACTGTGAGGCCTACCTCTCTCATAGCACAACATTGGGTTAACTTATTATATTTAATAAGTGATACCTTTTGATTGGGAGAAGTTAGGAATGCTGTATTTACACTCAAATGAATTTTAATGTAAAGCTCTCTTTAATGGTAAAGTTGGATTTGAAGCCACACTTCTAAAAATGCTTCTTTTAGAAAGTTAGCTTTTTCTTGTCCTAACCATTTAGTGCCTGCAGCCTGTATTCTGAATCACATGACTGGGTGTAGTTGGCAGTTGGCCTTTGTGTTTTCCTCCGAAAGATTGACACAAAGGGAGACTAGATGTTGGCAAGATGGGTCACCCTGCCAGGATGGGAAGGGCAAAGCTGTGCACACCCCCACTTACATTTCAAAGGAGATGACTTAACACACTCATAAAGGACAATAAACTAGTCTTTGGTCACCCCAGCCATCCTAGGACCAGGACGAGGAGGAAGGAATTTCCAGAGCTATCTGTGGGGGAAAACTCCAGATGTCTCTTCCGCTTCAAAGCTGGTACCAGGTATAAAAATAGAACCCTCAGAGCCACTCTTCAGTACACACCTGCACCTGTGGATACTACATAAAAGAATGCCCTGCTGTCAGGCAATTGCGCTGCTGCTTGAGGCCTGCCCTGATCTCTGAGAAGAAAGACGGACCTGCTCCCTTCATCCCTGGCAGAGAGACTCCAAGGGTCAGGTATCTGACCTCCTGTTCTAAGCTACAAGGACACAACTAGCTCCAGAAGCCTCCCTGCAACTGCCCCTGACATGCTGCACTGGACCTGCTACTCGACCTGCCTCAGCTCTTCTGGCCTCTGCTGGAGTGAGTTCCTGATCCCCAAGAGGTGCCTCCCCAGGTACTGGACCCTTGGCTGGCATCAGAGAGGACCCCTCCTCGTCTAACTGAAGGTTTCATCAAATCTGGTGTGAAGTGACGCGAAGCCACCCAAAGACTCGGCGCTCAGCTAAAAGGTTCACAGGAACTGATGGCGGATGACACAACGCATTGCGAAGTTTCACTGCACAGCTGCAAAGTTCATCGAAACTGACACAAAGCCATGCAATGCACTGTGAAGCCTTGCAGAACAGCTGCAAGCTTCATCAGAACTGATGCCAAGTGATGCTAAACCCCGCAAAGCCTCACCGCTCAGCTCATTGGAACCAACGCTGGACGATGTGAGACCTTGCAAAGAAACACCATGCAGACCACGCACCAAGGACATAAGGTACAATCCTCAATGGGCCAAACTTGGTTCTGTGCCAGGTGTGCACTCCATCGCAGTCAACCTAAACTTGTGACTTTGTCCCTGTCCAGCATGACCAGATACCCTCAGTTAGTGCTTTGCGCTTTCAATATCTCCAGTTCTACTGATCGGATTTTTGTTGCTTTGGTGTCAAATTATTTTTTAAATCACAATTTATTTTTCTAAATTGATTTGGGATTTTTCTTGTGTTTTGTTTTCACTTTATTACTGTTTGTGTGCTGCATAAATACTTTACACATTGCCTCTAAGTTAAGCCTGACTGCTTTTGTGCCACGCAACCAGAGGGTTAAGTACAGGTCACTTTAGTTGCTTTTTTGTGGTTTACCCTGACAGAGATTGTGGATCTTGCTTGAGGAGGGCTCACAACCCCTTCAATTAAAACAACAATTTCTAACAACCAGTGAAGACGATCAATGTGGAATAATGGACAGATACGTGCAAAAAACATACAATTATATCATAATTGATCGATTGCCTAAAGATTCCTATTCTTAGCTCAAATCATGAGTAAAAAATTTAAAAATAGTAAATGTCAAAGTTGAATGAACATGAACAGTCCACATTTAATCTATGTTTTCTTTTAGTTCCATATTGTAAAAAAGGCATTTTTTAAAGATCCTTGGGTCTCTCTCTACCACCTAACCTACTGCCTAATAGGCACAGACTTAAACTTGTAAAATCCTGGTTTTATTATTTTCTTTCAGGAACTTTCAGTTCTGTTTTTACTTTTGTAGATGCAAACATACAGGTCCCTGAATGGCACAAGATTGAATGAGCTATTCATGTAGTAAAATGAGTTTGCTGTAATGTGTGTTTTTTTTTTTTGGCATCTAGAAATTCATTTATTTATTTATTTTGGGATTTTTATATAAACACTACGCAAAGATACTAGAGTATTTTACAGTAGATATAAGCCATTACATGAATAGTTATAGAGGGTTCAAGAATTACCAAATACTACCAAATATAGTTATATAAACTCTAGAATTACAAAATTCCAAAAGGAAGCAAGTTATTCAGCAGGTATTTACAGCAGTGAAACAGTCGGTCTATACAGTAGTGAAACATTTGTAAGCTTCTGATGAAGTGGAGGTTCCAGAGTTCTGTGCCAAGAGGTGAGTGAGCTTGTTCTCAATGGAGAGGTATTGACTGCAATGTGTAAGCTAAATTATCATTGACTGAGGAGGGATTTCAGTTCCTATTTGAAGGTCACCAGCGAAGTAGTAGTGCAAAGGTTTGGAGACAGTGCGTCCCAAATTCAGGTAGCGCTATCCGAGAAGAATTGTGCCAGAAGTTGTTCCTTGCATTTCTGGCCATGGTGCTAATTTGAGACTGCAAATTGAGCTTCTTGTCTAGGATGACTCCTAGGGATTTAGCACTGCCAACAATGGTGGGTTTACTGTTAAGGATGTTGAATGCTTCCATCTAAGATTGTAATGGAAGTGTTACTTTTGAAGGTGAGATGAGGAGGAATTTGGTTTTGGAAGAGTTGAGATTTAGGTGATGAGAAGTCATCCAGTTTTTACCAGAGTTTAGAGTGATGTTGAGGTACAAGATGTATTTGGCGAGGAGAACTTTAGATATAGTTGTGTTTCATCTGCATATTGATGATAGAAACTCCTTGCCTTCTTCAGGATGACTCCAAGTGGCTCAGTGTATTGGTTGAATAGGGCTGGGGCAAGAATACATCCTTGGGAGACCCTGTGCACAGCCGCCATGGGCATAGAGAGACAGTCATCAATTTTTATCCTCAGCGCTCTGCCCATGAGGAATGATTAAAACCATTTAATGGTCGCACCATCAATGCCCATTCTACTATTGAGGGTGTCTAGGAGCAAGTGGTGTTTTGCCGTGTCGAAGGCTGATGATAGTTTGAGATTGATGAGGAAGCAGGAGTTGCCTGAGTCTAGGATTTGAAGTGCATCATCGACTACCTGTACTTAAGCTGTTTCTGTGCTGTAGCCTTGATTAAAACCAAATTGGTATTCATCTAAGGGGCTGTTATCTTTGATGTGTTGGGTGAGCTGCTCCGCTACACTTCTTTCAATGATTTTTGAGAGGTAAGGCAGGTTGGGGATTGGGCAATAGCTGTTGAGGTCATTAGTATCTGCAGAGGTTTTTTTGAGGAGACGTGTCCACTTTTGAGGCAGCTCAAAAATGGTGCTTCACTGAAGGAGAAATTTACCAATTTAGTTCAGTAGGGGAGCAAGTGAGTATAAAGGCCTTTGCCAATGTTGCCCAGTATTGGGTCCACAAAGTAGTTTAAGGCTTTGGTTTTTATGATGAATTTGAGTACGTTTTCCTCCGTCATTGTGTTAAATATTTGCCAAGTGTCTTTGGATTTGCACTTCAGGGGAAGGGTGGACATCTTGGCATAGAAGCAACTTAACTTTGGAGTCAAAGAACTGTAGAAACTCTCCTGCTTTCATTGGTGTGTCATCAAATGTAATGGATGTGGAGGGCTGTTGGCAGTTTTGACTAGATAGTAGAACATCTGGCAAGATGGCCGTCAGAGAGGAGCTTTCCTAGGAAGTTCCAGGCTAGGGATACACATCACTTGCAAATCCCTGAAATAGCCTATCCATCCACCACCCTTTTCCTCCTAAAAAGAAGGATTACCATGAGATTAGGTGCTCTGGACTGTCTCCGATTGAGTTCGTGAGTGAGAACACTGATATAGTTCATAATCTTAGGGCGCAAATTTACCAGATTAAAATCACTGCATGCGGATGTTGCCACGTTGAGAGGCCCACTGGAGACTGGACTGGTAAATGGACACAGTTGCGGAGGGCCCCCGTCGGTTGTTCAGCAGCTGTCCCCCGTCGCCTCTCCGGACGCCAACTGCCTCGTAATTCATGCTGCCTCGGATGGTGGGATGACTATTGGCAGCGGCCTTGCCGTTGCAGCTCCGACCCCATTGGCCTCTCAGGCCTGGCTGCCAGTGATGTGTCGGCTGGCAACAACCGCAGGATCATGCTGAGCGTCCCCCAGGCTTGTGACGTTCCCAAGGCTCGTTGACCTCGCTGGCTGAGAGGCAATTAACGGAGTTCTCTATGGGAGGCCACACCTGGGACGGGTGCTGTCTGGACACCAATCTCTGTTGGTGATGGAATGGATGGATATCGGCAGTGGCCTTCCGATGCAGCTCTGACCCCATTGGCCCCGCAGTCCACGCTGCAGGTGTTGTGTGGTATGGTAATCGAACCACTGGATCTCAGTGAGCATCCCCTACGCCCGTGGCGTTCCCAAGGCTCGCAGCAATCGCCGGCTGGTGAGGCCAATTTATGGAGATCTGGATGAGAGGTCGTTCATGGGACGGATGCTATCTGGGCGTCGTTTGCTGTCGATGCCCCCGTGCCTGGAACCCTTAATATGCTGTTGTGATGTTTCTGTGAACTGGCCCGGTCTCCTTGGTTTCCACCTCGCGGCTGCCGTAGTCTCTGTCCGGTTCTGTGACTGCGGCAGCGCGCTGAATTTGGACTTCCTGTCCGCGTCCTTTTGTCCTTTGCGCCCGTAAGATCAGGGCTGTCCTGTGTCTCGCCTCCGACCTCTCTCAGGCTGATCTGCCGCTCGACCCTGATTTTTGTGAGGGATCATGCTTCGGCGCTGACCCCCGGGTCCTTCTGAGTTGTACTCTCCTGGTGCGGCTGCCTTTCCGTTTTCTTTGACGATCCTGCTCCAGCTGGGTGAGCGGGCTGAGCCGGTTATGGCTGCGACACTTTCCGGTCGCCTGCTGGTCCTTCGCCTTGCCGGTGATCTCCGTCGCATGGTAATGTGGTGGAGAAATTGAGTACAGCTGCCTGGTGTCTCACTTTCGTTATTAAGATCATATGGTGCCCCCCGCCCGTTAGTTCTACTTTGTTCACTTTCTGAGTATCGTGCTTTGCCCTTGGTTGGGATACACTGTGTTTGTGCCCTAGCATACCCTCCATTTTGTGAGCCTCCCTCCTCTCTACCTTTGTGGCGTCACAAGATGGCAACTCTGAATCCTTATTGAAAGGAAAAAGGACTCACCTAGCACCGATTTCTGTTGAAACCGAGGTAGGACTTGCATTTTGCACTGAAATAAAAGAAAGACTTCCTACCCTATGCACTAGCAAGCACTCCTCTGAGTCACAACTGGTCGTCCATACTGGAACAGTAACCTTTTGATGTTTCTTTAGGCCTTCACTCCCTAAACTCACACTTCTATTCATCTAATTTGTTCTATTCTACTGCACTTACAGAATCTTGCCCCCCTTACTGACGTCTCTGCCCCCTCAAATGGGCATCCTCTCTAACACTATCCTTGATAATTCTCATGCCCCGCGAGATGCTTGGGCCCATCCCCTAGCCCTGCCTCAGGGAATCCTAGAGTTGATTCCTCCCCTCCTAGCGGTACTCCTTCTTCATCCTTGTTGTTGAGGGCCATCCTCAGAACCTCAGACTTGGTCTCACCTCAAAATGTAGGACCCCTAGCCCCCTTTGTCCCAAGATTGACCGCTCTCTCACCTACTCTCACCAACTATCGATCTCCTCCTGTCCCAACCATCTTCCCAGTTTCACCTTCAAACACGCATCCTATATAATAGCCTACTTTTTGGTCTCCTACTGCTCTCTCCTCCATGTTTAGTGACACGACTACTAATTAAATCCATTCCAAGCGATACGATGAGGTTTATTTCCTGAGTACAACCTCTTACTATCACTCTTCCAACTCTTCCCTGCATCTTACGGCTGACTCTAAGCATATCACTGAGAGATTATTAAATCCTAGTCCGAATGTCATTTACCACCTGCCTAACGTGATGGTTCCCTCCCCCGTTTCTGATCACCCACACTTCGTGGGATCTCCCTCCCCAGTCAACACTGACCCAACTTCGTCTCCCACCACCTTCACTGCGGGATTCCCCCTAAACTCTATAGCACAGATTCTGAACAGAATTGAACTAAACTCAATTCTCTGGCTACAGAATTAACTCATCTTAGAGGGGGGTCTCTCTAATCTTAACTCCCGGGCACGCCCCTACACTTATGATACTTCTCCCACTAGTTCTCCCAACTTCTCTCAACGCGCCCCGTGGCCGACCATTCCCCTTTGCAGACGGGCTCACAGGCCTTACCGCGATGTTTGCTCTCTCTCCACTGTCGACCTTAATGCCCTTAGCAAATCCTATCTCCCTAAGTCCCAGGCGACCGATCATCTCTCCTACTCCAACATCCCAGTCATAGTGGGCGTAAACCGAGTCCCTACAACTCTCAACTCGCCCTGACCTCCTGCGCAAATCACCACCATCCACACCTTCAAATCAGCTATGGATAATCCTAACCCTCTTTCTTGCATGGTCGTTAACTGCAGATCTGCAGCACTACATGCTACGGAGATTTCTGAAACCATCCTCAGCGAGGCTATTGACATTGCTTTCCTCACAGAAATCTGGCTCAATGACCACTCGATGGCCATCCTTGACCTACTCACTCCTCCTGGCTACTCTATCGTTAGACAGGACAGACCTGACAGAACAGGTGGTGGCCTAGCCATAATCCACAAAACCAAGTTTTAACTCTCCCTTCTGAAGAAAGCTGAATACCTGACCTTTGAATACCTCGGCGTAGAACTCAATGTCAAAGGCTCCCCTCCTCTCAGACTGCATAATATCTACCACCCTCCTGGTGAGCTCCTACCCTTTGCAAATGAGCTATCTAACCTTCTTACTCATTTCTCACTTTCTGCCTCGAAGAATTTGTTTTTAAGAGATTACAACATTCATTGGAATAATGCTGATGATCCCACTGTCAGGTGACTTGTTAACCTTCTTGATATGAATGACCTAAAGCAACTCTGCAACAAACCTACCCATATCAAAGGTGCCACACTTGACGCCATCATCACTAGCACTGATCTGGTCTCCCTTACCAACATCGTCTCTATTGACTGGTACGACCACCATCTCATTCTGTTGAACATCTTGACCAGTGTCTTTCCTCCCCCAGTATTAAATAACAAACCCAAGACGTGGACCAGAAACCTCAAACAAGTCCCTCCTACTGAACTCGAGTCAAAAATTCAAGCTCAACTGCAACTTCTCCCGCACTCCCCAAACGCAAACGAGCTTACTGAACATTTGAACAAGGCAATTTCTGATGTCCTTGACTAAGTTGCACCACTTAAACTAAAACAACAAAGAGCAATCCAATCTAAATCTTGGTTCAATCCTGAACTCAATAATGAAAGAAGACAACTTAGACTAGCAGAAAGAACTTGGAGACAACACCCCTCGCCTTCTCATTTAGCTCTTCTTAGATTTGCAAGATCAACATATAAGAAGCACATTTTCATGAAAAAAGCATCTGTCTTTCGTTCCCAACTGGATCGTGCTAAAAATAGGCCCAGAGAACTCTTTAACATTGTCAGAAGACAAATCTCTTCTGCCCCTCCTGAACCGACGGCCTCTAATGAAAGATGTGAGGAAATTGCCAACTTCTTCACGGACAAAATTGCAAAAAGTGATCAATCCTTCCTGCAAATCTTAGCCTTTCCCAATCCCCAAATATCTCTTAAAATCCCCCCTTTCTCCACATCCACCCACCCTCCTGATCCTTTCCTTCACCAGCCTACTTCAATTGGTTCTGGAAATATCCTTTCCAACACAAAATTGAAAAATGACGCTACCTGGACTAATTTCAAACTCATGACTGAGCTCGAAGTCTTCAATATCATTGTGAAATTAAAGCCGACCTCTCATACCAAAGACCCACTCCCTGCAAAGCTAGTACATAACCTTAACCACATCATTGCCCCATGTTGGACAAAAATTATTAACACCTCCTTTGCCTCTGGGTGCATCCTTGATTCCCTTCAACTTGGGCAAATCACTCCCATTCTTAAAAACCATAAGGCAGACCCTAATGATCCCAACAACCTCCGTCCCATCTCTAACCTCCCACTCCTAGCCAAAACCATGGAGAAATGTGTCTTACTACAAATCGAAAGCCACATAGGCAAATACAACTTACTTGATTCCTTTCAATCTGGTTTCAGGAAAGGTTGTAGTACCGAAACCGCCATGATGAACATTGCCGACGACATTCATCGTTCTCTAGAGAATGGAGAGGCTTACCTTCTTATCCTCCTGGACCCTTCAGCTGCTTTCGATACAGTCAATCATTCATCCTTACTGGAATCTCTCAAGTCTCGCTCTGGCCTCAATGGCACTGTCCTTACTGGTTCACTTTCTACCTCCAACACCGAACACAACAAATTAAAATCAACTCCTGCCTCTCCATTCCTACACCTGTCTCTCTGGGTCTCCCCCAGGGCTCAATTCTCTCCCCCTCTCTCTTCAACCTCTTCATGGAACCCCTTACTATCATTTTGAAACAAGCCGGGATCAATTATCACCTTTACGCTGACGACACGCAACTCTACTACAAAATCAAATAACACAGCGATGTCCTTCATCTAAACAACACTCTGAGCAAGATTCAATCCTGGTTTTACTCCAACCATCTAAAATTGACCCCCAACAAAACAGAAATCATTCTATTCTCCCCCAAAAGTAACCACCTCCCTATCCAAGGCTGGATCTCTGACCTCAAAGCCCTTAACTGTCCGCTCACTCTATCCAACTCGGCAAAATGCCTAGGTTTCATCCTGGACTAAAAATTGGCATTGAAGGACCATATCAATAATGCAGCCAAAGGAGCACTTTTCACTCTTAAACACCTCAAAAAAATCAAACCCTTCATCCCGCAAGACGACTTTAAATGGGTCGTTCAATCGCTAGTCCTCTCTAAACTTGATTACGGCAACGCTATTCTCACTGGAGCCCCTAAAGCTCACCTGCCCCCCCCCCCTCAAAGCTGTGCTCAGCATGGCTGCCAGGCTTATTACTGACTGCAAATGGTTTGATCACATCACGCCTGCCCTCAATTTCTTAAATGGCTCACCATCGAAGGAAGATGCCTGCATCACCCACAAAGCTCTTCACTCTCAATCTCCGGTTTGCTTAACAAATAAACTCACAAGAGCGGGAAGCGCCAGACCGATGAGAAGCTCTAATGCTCTTCTCTTCCTTCCCCCGTTACTAAAAAAGAAATCCACCCAGACGCGCTCCTTCTCTGGAAATGCGCCTAGTATCTGGAATGCCCTTCGGAGGGACCTTCGCTGCAACCCCTCCTACCCCGGCTTCAAAAGAGTCCTAAAACGCCATCTCCTCAATAAATACTGGAGTCCATGATTCTTTCAGATCCTGATATCTTTTGATCACCTGTACAGGTCATCTCTCTGCTAACCTGCTGACCTTTCGTTTTCCCTGTGTTCTCCTTATTGTTTACACCTGCCTTTTCTCTCCTTGGTCTCTCATGTATTTTGTTGGTTCTAACTACATTTCTGTAAGTTTTTGCATTCTCCCCTGATTTTGTTAATTTGTCCTGACCTCTCTTCAGTTATCCCTTCCCTCTTACCCCTACAAATGTTTCTTTGTTATATTTTATTGTGTGTTCCTCGGTCATACCTCCCTTATTTTATTAACTGTATATAACCCTTGAATCCTAAGATTTTTGCCTTTCTCCTGATTCGATGTTGAGATTCTCATGTTTCTGATTGTATTTTGCATGTAACTATTGTTCCATTGATATTTGTGTTGCTTTTGCTTCTGTAAAGCACTCTGATACCTCTGGGTCTAGCCAGAGCTATACAAAACCTTGCAAATAAATAAATAAATAAATAAAATGTTTCGGTTGGTTCTTGGGTGAGTCCAGGAGGGATCTAAAGTGATTGGATCTCTCATAAAAGATATGTCTTTTGTGCAAGGACCATGCTTTACGGAGACATTTGAGGCTAATGGTGGAGGGCGACTGTCTCTAATTCTTTCCTAGAACTCTGAAATATAGTTTGTCTCACAGATTTGTGGAATACACCTATGTAGTCCTTCTATGAAATTTAATGCAATCATTATAGTTAGGGTGGCCAGGTGGCCCGGATTTACTGGGACAGTCCTGTTTCTTCACCATCTGTCCTTGCATATTTCAGGCAAGTTCTAATGTGCTTCAGTACAGAACTAATTATTAAGCCTTATCAGAAATCAAGTTAGTTAAGGCTGATAACATTGTGTGTAAACGTTACATTTAATTCCTCTTAGTGCCACATTGTCTTTGTTTTCTATGTTGGTCAGCGCTGTCCACTATGTGTCCTGTGTCCCTTAATAGATGCAAAATTGTAGTCCTACTTCTATGTTTGTGAAGTGTCTGTAAAATTAAGTAAATGAATCCAAGGTTCAAAGTAGATGTAAAAGAGTTTAATCCAGGGGATAAAATGTCCCATCCATCAGCAAGCAGTAGTCAGGTGCAACTGACCATACAAGGAACAGTAGCATTCCATCACCATGGTGCTAATCAAAGGGAAACATGTATACAGCAGGGAAAGCAGATAGAGGATATAACAAACATATAAAATATAAGCAATATATTACATACCTTCCTTCTATAACAACAAAGCTATTTAGCCATAATATAATCTTTAAATTTCACAGGCATGGTCTTGGTTCTAACACACCTCCCTTTATTGTGATTAAGAGAAGTAGAAGAATCACTGCAAGCAGGATGAACATTTTCTAAACCATTCCCTATGAGGGAAGCATTCTTAATGACAACCACCCTATTAAGATTCCATATGCGAGAATCTTCAGTCTTAATAGCATTAGTTAAAACCTTGATGACCCTATGTGGTCTTTGAAACAAACCTGAAGCTTTCCGTCCAAAAGGGGCTTTGATCATAACTGTGTCACCAACATTCACAACTGTGGTTTTAACTGCTTTCCTGACATCAAACTTCATCTTCCGTGCCACAATTTTATCTTTCTCTTTACATTTCCAATCCCCATCTTCAAACACATTTTGTTTTTTTGGAACCATATCATTAACCCAAAAGGGAGCCACAAGAGTGTTGGGATGTCTTCCTTTAAGAAGATCAAAAGGTGTGCGTCCAGTCGTAGGTTGGGATACTCGCAGTTTGAGCCTCTCTTTTGCTAAAGCGCCGGGACGCCCCGTAGCTGGGGCAGCTGTGCGCTCTACAAGTTATCTTAACATAACATAACATAACATATATCATAGCTGACACAAACACAGAATGTAAACACTTGGGTAAATAGAAATCCTGAAAAAGAAGCTTGTTATAACATATCCATTAACTAAACACCACTAGGTGGCACTGTGGAATATTAAAGCTAAATACAGTTACTTGTCTTAAATCCTCTTGATATTCGTCTCACAAAAGCAAGAGACCGAAGGAATCAGGCTGTTCGTGAGGAAACAAACTGGTTAAATGTTCGCCTAATCAGGAAGATCTTCTTTCTGAAGCTGAACCGGAGGATGACCTTGACCTTTCACACGCTACTAAATTAAACACGCATATGTGCACGCATACGCGCTGCGTAACGAGACGTGATGACAGAGAATGTTGGTGACAGAGAAAGGAAGCTCTGAAGAGCGCGATGGCTGCGCCGAATGGAATCCTCCGATGCTTGAGGAAAATGGAATTTTAAGGTTCCTAGGAAACCAGCAGGTGAGTCAGAACGAGCATTTCAATAACTGGCAAATTCAAAGAAAGACAAAATGCTGAATGTTTCAAAATTGACTCGAGAAAAAAAACGGCAAACTTTTACAGCTGTTTACACGCTGAGTGTCCCTCCAAGGCAGCACCCTGGCTGCTCTAAAAACGAAATTGCAAAGCTTGGAGTGAGAACTTTAGACTAATTATGCAGCCACACATGTACAACCCAGGCAAAACGAAAACGATCAAATTCCAAAAGATGCCAGAGGGCTTAATGTGAGGTCCAGATAGTTCACGGAGTGACAGGAGCTGCAAATCAATTCAGGATCTTCAACAGTGCACTCCGGTCCCAATACAGGTCAATGTCAGGCATAACACAAACAAACACAATTAGAACACGCACCGAAAACTTCCCAACCTCACACAGTTTATAAAAATGAGGCGAAATGTGCGTCGAAACGTTCTAATGTGAAAGGATGTTCACAAAAACAAGGTTGCTCATCCCTTGGCAGAATGCAAAGGCATCAAGTAAGAGTGAGTGAAAAATTCAGTTAAAGTGGGCACACATCGGCGCCTCCCAACCTACCCTAATAGGATGCTTAGCAGGTGAGGCATGTGGCGATGCTCACTTAACAGTAAGGAATTTTTATTTAAACTCACGGGAAGACTTGCTTGAGAAACGGACAATTAATCTTGATTCAAAAGCGATGTTGGGACAGATCCATCTGGAAACGCAGGGTTACTTGACCAACTCGTCGCCAGTGTAAAATTAAGTAAATGAATCCAAGGTTCATTCTCTCTGTTTCGCCAATTGATGCTTGTCCACGACCTAATTTTATTTTTATTTTATAACAAACTTCACGACCATGACGTTAAAGTCCATGTTGGAAAATAGTGGCTCTCCGCTGCTAGTTGCGTAGCTCACACATATCCAGAAGTCGGACATGCAACTGTCATTGGCTTCTACTGAATTCCACACAAGTGAGAATTTGAAATAACAAGTTAAGTAAAATTTCTCCAATCTGTTAATTAATGGCACGGTCCACTAGATGTCAGTAGAGTACTTGTTATAACAAAGCCAAACTGAAACAAGCACAGTGAGATTTCAGCTAAGAAATCTCACTTTGCCCACAACGTGCTCAGAGCAGTGACGTTCGTGGGCAAAGCCAGTGACATTCGCTTGGACCAGGTTAAAAACAGGGATTTTTCCTCAAGTGAGAAATGTAAACATGATAATACAGCCTCGTAACAAGGTTAATGGGTACACAGAGGGGCATATTCTCAAGGACTTATCGCCGAGTTATCGGCACTTTAGCGCAGCAAAAGTGGCGAAAGAATTATCGCTCCATTCCCAAGCTGGTGCAAACTGACCACATCGCCAGTCTTCCAGCGATAGCTGCCGCAAAAAACATCGCCACGGATGAGAGAGACAACTAACGCTAATGATATGAGGAGTAGGCGTTCACGTGCAAAAACACACGAAAACACCACTTTGCGACATTCACAACGACCAGCCAGATCTGCGATGCGATCCAAAAACAGGCGATAAGGCGCGTTAGCAGCAGGGATTTAACACCTGCCTTTTATTGGTGTTAAGCAGGACGACAAACCGCAGTAGAAAGGGAGTCCAGCCCAGAGCCACATCTGAAGACCAACAGATGCCATGGAGACAATGATCGTGCAGCCTGGAGACCCAAGAGGGCCACAACACCCACCGCAACCACCCCCAGGTCCCCCCCAACCCCCCCCTGACTACCACAGAGGCAGCGCAGAACAGGACAGCGGACGTTCCCAAAACCCACCAGCTTCAGAGACTCAACGCCAGAGGAAGCCTTTGCCCACTACAGGCACAAAAGGACAACCATTCTCCGTATCCTGACCCACATTGCCCACAGGCTGACGGTACCAACACGGCGGACAACCACCATCCCTCCGCAGACGAAGCTGCTGGCTGTGCTGCACCTGTTGGCCCCTGGTACCTCCCAAACAACAACTGCCAGGGTCGGAGGAGTCTCACAGCCAGCCCATCATACGTCCTCACCCATGTCATGGATGCATGTCCACAATAGCAACGGCGGGCCCTGGTCACCGCACCACACGACAGTTCCAATTCGTAGTGTTCCTGCGCAACCAACCCCAACGCCAGCCGTTGCCAGACGCCACTGTGCCCCAGATCCAAAACTGTAGTAACTGAAATGGGGGTGCGCACAGTCATGAAGTCCAGTAGTCAACAGTAGTGTAAAAACAGTCCTTTATTACAAATACAACAATAAACAATACGAAAAGCACAGCCAACGCCCAACGGGTAACTTCATCAGGGCAACGTGTGGATTCAAGTAACTGCATATGCTGCGGGAACTCCCCAATACCATTCCATACTCCGGAAGCCAGTATCCAGAAACCTGTTGGACAAATGGTGACAATGGTCAAGCGTCCGTATAGTCACAAACCTAATCTGGTACACTGTATAGCACTTGGACAAACCGGAATGCTCACAGGCAAGCCAAATCCTGCACAAAAAGACCGTAACAGAAGTACGTGTGGTCGTAACCTTCGTAGGAAAGAAAAGGAAGGTTACGGTCACACTAACTTCTGTTACGGTCTCATGATGCAGGATTACTCATACCTGTAAGCATCACGGTTTGTATCAGCTTGATACCCCTGCACCTTCACTCCCCCCACCCAGCCACGAGGGCACCGCCGTGACCGGTGGTGCCTACGCGATCCTGTGCGCCTGCTGCACCCCAGCCCTGGTCCCGAGACCAGTCCGCCAACCAGCGATGAGTGCCCGCCCCTGCGCACCCAGGCCTCAATGCTCACCTACCACCACCGGCGTGTCTCCAAGAGGGCCCACCATGTGCCGGTGCAACCTCCTCAGCCGATCGCTGGATTCCGCGCCACAGGCCCCCAGCGCACCCTGCAGTACCGCGCCGCGTTGTCATGTCTGTGCAGCCTGCTGCCCTCGGCGTACACTGTGGTCCAGATGGGATCACAATTCAAATCGAATCTTGATTGGCAGGACGGCGTATCGAGGCCTACGCATCATCGCAGGCTGCACACCCGCTCAGCTCTGGTGCCACTAACTCAGTGCACCTCAAGTCATCGCCACGTGGTGGTAGGCCCATGCCGGCCTAAGTGCCTCGGATGCCACCAACTCTGTGCACCTCAAGTCATCTCCACGTGGCGGTAGGCCCGTGCCGGCCTAAGTGCCTCGGATGCCACCAACTCTGTGCACCTCAAGTCATCTCCACGTGGCGGTAGGCCCATGCCGGCCTAAGTGCCTCGGATGCCACCAACTCTGTGCACCTCAAGTCATCTCCACGTGGCGGTAGGCCCGTGCCGGCTTAAGTGCCTCGGATGCCACCAACTCTGTGCACCTCAAGTCATGGGCCCTTTATGATTGAGTCTCGTCGTGCGGATGCCATCATGTCACCTCCGGCAGTGGGGAATGTGATGTGGTAGGGCCCAGACCCTCATGCATAAATAATGACCACACGGACACACTCAGCTAGATAGTGGAAATGACCTCGGGCACGTGCGCCCGGCCCCTTTTATTAGCAGGGTCACATGTCCTGTGACGCATGTGCTGGATGGGTGTGAACCAGCCCTCAGGGAGTGGCTGTGGCATGCTGACAACTAGACCTGTGATCAACAGATCACTACAGGGAAGACCTGGGACATGTAGCGTTGTCCCCCCCCCCTGTAAGCGTAAGCGGAGTGGGCTGGCCTGGCGTATGCCAGTCCAGCGTAGGGGTGTGAACGATCACCCTGGCGCTCTGGGTGTGGTTCCGTTCTGGGCTGGACAAGAAGGTGACTAATGCGTGTGTCTCGGATGTGGTGTCGGCGCAACCCGGTCCGCAATCGGTAATGTTGCACCCTGTGACTCAAGTCCCACAACATGTGCAACATGGACGTAAGGGGGAATCACTGACCCGACATTCATCCATACTTCCGTACTTGAATGATCATAGACATGACACATCTGTGTGAATTTGATTGTTTAATGCACATTCAGTGGAGTGTTGTAGCTGGAGCAGTACAGGGCCATGCAAACCCCACTTTACATTGTCGGCCCGTGGAGGGCCAGCCAGAGTCCTTCAGGGAATGACAAGTACATCGGAAGAGGAAGAGTTCAGTCCGCAGTCTGATAGCTGTGTCATTGGTGACCAAACAGAATATGGCAGTCCATGTCGGGGTCCAAGGTGAGTGTCGCAGAGTGCATCGGGGGACAGTGGAAGGTGATGATGCAGAGGGCAGAACCAAGCAGAAACAGGCCATATGGCGGAGAAGAATGCTACTGCTTCCTTACTACCAGTAAGGCAGATTCATCCGCATCTTCGTCCTCTGATGTCTCATGTGCCTCACATGTGGGTGGTGGTGTTTTCTCTGCAGCACTGTGTGGCACTGACACATCAGGGGGTGGAGATGTGGATGTCGAAGCAGCGCAGCATTCATCTGCGCCAGGCCTTGTGGCAGCAATGCCATGACGAGGATCCGCAGGGCATGGTAGATCCCAGCTACATCACGCTGGTGTGCAGCCGTGGCAGCCATTCTTCCCGCCTGCACCCGCTCCATGTTCTCCATGGTCCTCCGCATGTGTCCCAACTCGCGGATGAAACCGCTGGAGCCACTCTGACTAGACAGTTGTCCTTGTCTCTGAGTCAGGACTCCAGCGATGTCATCCATGGTTCGTTGGAGAGCATGGAGCGGACAGTGGGTGTCCGTCAAGGACTGTAAGAGGTCCCTGATGGGACTTAGACACCCACGTATGGCATCTAGTTTGGCTGCCATGAGGTCGAACCCCACCCGTACCTGATCAGCCATCTTCTCCTGGCACCCTAACACATGGCGTTGGAAGGCCATGTGTTGTTCGTGGGGGTCCTGGGAGACAGCCGTGGTGGTGGGTGCTTCCTGCTGTGTGGTCTGTGCAGGGGGTGGGGTTTCCTCGATGCAGCTGGGCTGCCCTGCTCCTGGAGGTGGGGTGCCGAAGCTGTCCATGAGCTGTTGGAGGGCATCGGTGTAGATGGAGGGGAGGTCCTCTTCATCATCAGTGAAGAGGTGTACCGTCTGCTCTGCAGGAGTTGTTGATTCACCCTCTGCAATGTGAAGGGGAGATGCAGTTTAACATTGTTTTCACATGTATGTTGACGCATTGTACAGGTTTACATACAAACTGCATGACAATGTACATTGTGGCTGTTTGGGAGGAGCTGCCTATTTGAGGCGGGACAGTGGACATTTCGACGACATCACAGATGTGTGTTTGTACTTGTGCATGGGTTTGTTGTGAGATTAGTGATGTGTGGGGAGGGCCCCCTCTGAGCACATAGTCGACGGGGCCTACTTGCAGTTTCTAGGTGTGCTGCAGTGTGCCAAGGGGATCAGGGACATGCTCCAGAGTAATCGTGGGTGTGCGCTGTGCTATGCTTAATTGTGCATGTGTGCCATTGTGCCCATCTCCCCCCGTCCCCCTAGTCCCTGGTCGTTACTCACCCTGTTGCTGTTGGCTCAGGTCATGTTGTGCAGTGTCCGGTCCCCCAACTCCTGCCACCGTCTCCACACTGATGACTGTGGAGACCATTTCCTCCATCTCGTCCAGCTCCTCCTGTGGCGCTGGACTCCCACCTCCAGTCTGCATTGCTGCCTTCTGATTGTTGGCGAGTTTCTGCTTGGTTTTGCGCTTCACATCATTCCAGCACCTCTTGACCTCTTCCATTGTCCTCCTCAGCACTCCGATTGCATCCACCTTGTCCACGATGGACTAACATATTCCATTTTTTGTCGCCAATGATACATTGGAGGTGACAAACAGTTGTTGATGGTATTTCATCACCTCCGTTATCAGGATCCTGTTTTCCTGCGGACTGAACCACGTCTTCCTCTTCTTCCTGTCCTTGCCCTTCCCTGACCCCGAGGTCCCGGCCTGGTCCTCCGGGGGGCTTGTGGGGTTCTGCTCGTCCTCTGTTCCTGCTGCCTCCATTGTGCTTCGCAGTTGTTTTGTTTTTGTTTGTGTTTTTTTTTTCTGCTTTTGTAGTGATTTTTCCCGCCTGACGTGTGTGAATTGCAGGCCTGGCGCTGCTTGTCGCAGATTTTTCTATCGCGGTCGGGCCCATCGCAACTTTTTTCACGTTCGGGTTTCCTTTTTTATCGCCGTTGCGGTAGTTCTATTGCGGACATTTGACGCGTTCTCGGGTGACTATCACATGTTACCGCCGTGTTGAGAATACGACGTTAACACGGAGTTATTTTCCCGCGATAGACGGCGATATGAAAACGTGCGTTAGCCTTTTTTGGCGATGATTATCGCACGTTCTTGAGAATATCCCCCAGAGTTTTCTGAATTCGTGGTTCCTGCTGGGAAGCACATATTTTCAGTTTGCTTCATTGAAGTTATAGGATTTCCATAAAGGGTTATTTAGGCTAGTTCATGAGAAAATTTTAATTTCACCACCAGAACACCCTTCCTGTGACCGGGGCCAGATTTGGGCAAAACCGCTTTGGACCAAGCATAAAATGATGCAATTGTGACATGTGACCCACTACTCCTTAACTCAACGACTCTTCTCCTTAGGTTTTGGGAAATGGGCTGTTTATACCCCCCAAAGGAAGCTGAATGTTCAGCTTTTGGTTATAAAATGCACCTATCACTCAAAACGTAGCTGTGGTCGTCATAATTTGTCCAGTGGGCACTATTTCCCATTGGTGAACAAAGTGGAAGTTTGGCTATCATTAATGTAGTATTTGTAATCTTAAGTCTTGTTCCTCTTATTGCTGTATTACAATTCTTGGTAAACATTTTAATTTAAAAAACAAATAAATGCATGACTTGGAACAAATGAATGTATGAAATGCAATGTGCGTTCACGACAATTCCTCGGCCAGTATTCTCAACGATCTCAGAGGTGTGTTTTTGAATTTTTTTTTACAAAACATTTTGGTGTCACAAATATGAAGATCTGCTGTGTGTCAAGTTACATCAACGCCTGTCCCCCATTGTTGTATCTTAGTTTGAGTAAGCTTCCGGTATACATAGTATTTCTAAAGGGGCCCTTACGTGCAAAATAACAAAAAGCATTGATACATAGAGATACAATGAAGTCTATGTCTGGAATCCAAAATGGAAAATCATATGCATTTATTAAATTAAAGTAAAAACCATTGAAGTGGGAGAAAACACAAGAGCGAAGTCATGAAAACCTCTACGCTCTGGCATTTTTTTATATGACTAAAATGAGAACACAATGCTCACATCACAAGTAATAAGTACCTATGCTCACATGTTCGGATAGAGAATTTACAACAATTTGAGTCAAGGTACTGAGGTCAACGACGTTTCGATCCTTTAACTAGATGCAGTGAACATCATCAGGGCATAAGGGGTTATGCCTGAGACAAAATGCCTGCAAAAAACTGCACTATGTGGCCTTGTAAGTGTGACAAGCATCCAGGGCCTTATGTCAAGATAAATCGAAAGATTTGTAAACGTGATCAGCTTGCTATCTGCGTACACATCACCTATTAAGGTAATCCCGGCCTGGTGCCAAGCTTGCGTGGCGTGATCTTTCGCCACCTTCACTAAGCTAGGTACCACTCATAGTGGTAGGTTTTAGGAGTATGGGGTAGTGGTTCCTAGTCTCTTGGAGTAATTGTCCCAGCAGGCTTTGATAGGACGAAGGGCTTGCGGATACAGGTGCTTGGATCTGGGGGTTCTGCTGTACAGCACCTGCAGAAGGCTCTCATCCCCTAATATGTGCCCAATATGTCTATCCTCGGGGTCCCCCTCCATGGCACGTCATCTCGCTAGCCATGTTAATTGGTCGGCTACATAATACGTCTCTGGGTTAGACACTTCCATGTCGCCTCCATCTATGGGGTGCATTGCTTTGTCTATTGTTAGGCGTCTGCGTTGAACACCCCCCACATCAGTCCGAAGAATATGGATCGCAGCTCACGTAAAAAAAAGATTGGCAATCTCAGGGGTAGGACCATGAAGAAGTATAGAAGCAGGTAGTTGAGCCATTTCTGTTACAGCCACTCTGCAGAACAGCAACACGTTGTCTGCACACCACGCTTCTGCATGGTGCCTGTCTCCCACTTCAATTCTCCATATAAAGTCCCTGGCCTGTAGTGCACATGCCAATGACTCGATGGACAGAATGAAAAATATGGGAGGCAGGGGACATCCCTGTTGGGTACATGTGTATTGCAGCCTGGCACAAATCTGCATTGCATCAGACCTGGTAGATAAGGAAGGAATAGGTTCACTATATTCTTTCCTTGTATTTACATTTTATTGATAATAAAGAAAGTAGCCAATATGATGGATTGTGACCTTGTTTCGGTAGGACCATCCTGGAGAGGGCCCCTGCAAGATATGCTGAAGGAACCTCTCGCACTCACATCAGTTGGGGCTATGGGGGCCCCCTCCAGTATGGGTAAGCCTGGGCCCCCCCATCACCTTCGTTACACCCCTGATCAGGGTACATGGTCTACAGACACTGGACAGAATCATTGGGTCAGTGGAACTAATACCATGATTATATAACACTGAGTATTTATGTTGCACTGAATCTGATTATCACGTTTTGTTAGGCCACTGACCCTGATGTAGTATGAGTACTCACAACTTATAAGATGTGCTTGCTTCCCTCCATAAGTTGACTAATTCCCTGCTCAGAGCCCACTAGCCGAACCCACATGCTAGCGGCGTAGCAGAACCCGAGGGGAGGGACGGGCCAAGTGGTCTAGGATGCAATCAAGTTCAGTGTTAAAGTCCCCCCATATCTGCTGGGCTCCCAAGGACCTGACAAGATAAGTGGATAGGGAGTCAACAAAGAGAAGTTTTTTAATGTTGGCACATATATGCTGTATAACAATACTAATATCCCTTCCAATGACCAACTTAAACCGTGAATCTACCATCAGGGTCTATGGTAGTCCGATGTATCGTAACAGGAACCCCTGGTGCCACCCATATCAACATTCCTCGTGCGAAAGCCAAGAACTTTGTCCCATATATTTGTCCGCCCCATCTTTTCATCAGTTTCCCTAATTCCCTGGCTGTCATATGAGTCTCTTGCAAACAGCCCACATGCATTTTCCTTCATTGAAGGCAGGAGTATGCCCTATGGAATTTCACCGGAGACCCCATTCCCAAGACATTCCAAGTGCTAAATTTATATCTGTGAGACATATTGCTGGGTCATCAGGGGAGGGGAAGGTGGTATAGTTTGCACTTCTTATAAATGTGTTTTGTTTGGGTGTATTTTAATCATGTTGTGGGTGTTTTGTACGCTGCGGAGAGTAAGCTAAACTTGGTGACTGGTTGTGTGTATTCCCCTTTATGCCGGTCAGAGCAGAATGTGCTGTGACCACCTGTACGAATATCAACAAAACAATAACAACCCAACTTTAGTTCGTATATACTTGCTGTGAGAAAACCGGCCTTTTTATAGCTGTCCTCCCACTTTCTGACCCCATTTCGACTACTAGATGCTGGTTTTCTGACTCTGATTGTGCCCTGGGCTCTGCTACCCAAGCCCAGGGCCATTGCTCTGGTTAAAAGGTACATGGTAATTAGGTGTAATTACAATTGGTACTGACAATCTACCGGTAATTCCCTAATATATAGTAGGGCATGTAGGTTTAGAGGCCCAGTGAATTGAATGCACTTAAGTGTGCACTGCTGTGGTGCCTGCTGTCAGTTTAAAGGCAGCCCTGCTTTACAGGCTGCTTTTAAAATAAAACTATATTCAAATTCGACTTTGGAATTAAAAGTACTTCCAAAGTCTGAAACTACCTTATTTTTACACCCTGAAGGTCTACCCTAGGTGCCCCAAGAGTAGGATGCATTGTAGTAATAAGCGGGGACATTATAAAATATGTTTTATATGCCCTGGTGTGGGAAAAACTGTCAATTTTGTTTTTCCCTACTGTAGTATATTAGCTCAATAGACTAACATAGGAAGGCTTTATTAAACTTTAATAATGCCTAACTTTTGACAGGAATGAGCTAAAATATTTATTCAAAGTATGAAAATAATAGTTACAAGAAATCCAGGAACTTTCCATAGTTGGATTTATATAGCTATTGCTGGAAATTAGTTTTAGAAGTGCTTTCCTAAAAGTCTTTGACAGGCTGAGCCAACCTGCCTCAATGAGGTGTGAAGTGGCCTGGACTGAGACAAAGGAGACATCTGGTGGGGGGAGATCTGCAACAGCAGATGCCAGGAAAGGAAGGGGTCTGGGTAGCCAAACTGGTCTTCAAAGGGAGAAATCAATGAGAACAGGAACCAGGCCCACACCCACCCTGTAGATGAATTAGGGGAGGGGCTGGAAGGGGATTGTAAGGAAAAGTTAGCCACACCTGTGAGTTGGGTTAGCCAGACCTGAACTTTTCCGCATTTTGCGATGTAATGGTATGCGTTGTACCGTAATCGCATGCGTTGTACCGCATGCGATGTAACATCGCATATTCCAGCAGACCACCATGGCTGTGTTAGCTTTTAAATAAAGCAATGTTTATTTTTTTTAAATGCAGCCCATTTTCCTTAAAGGATAATGGTATGGATTTCAAAAACAAAAATGAAAAGTTTTCTTTTCATTTTTTAAGAGTAGGAAGTGGTCCGTGGGACAACTGTCTGCTCTTAAAAAACGCTTTTGCATACATTCACAAAAGAGAAGGGGTGCCAACTAGACTGGTTCAGAGTGGATTTTCATGACATAATGTAAATTGGCAGGTTGTCTGTTTCTCCACCAGGGCGACAAAGTAAATTACTCCGTCGCCCTGACAAAAGTGCTGCCTGCCAAATTTAGAAATGTTCTCAGGCCCACCAGACTTTTCCAGCATTTGCAAGAACCACTGTCACAGCTACCCAAAATGACCAGTGAAACGATCTTTAAAGAGGGTATGTCATTGTCCCAGGTAAACCTTGCTAACAGCAATCCACAAAAAGAGAGAAAACAAACTTGTTGCAGTAACAACTTTTTTACAGGTCTCAAACTTGGTTAAGAGATGTATCAAAAAACACTGAAACATCATTGCAGCGGGTCACCTTGCACTTGACAGGCCCATCTTTTCTATCCAAAAAGGGAAAACCCCGAAAGACCACCAAGTCTATGCTGCACTTCCACAAAATAATGTTCAAAGTACCATTAATGATCTCTGGGGTCTAACCCCCTTAATCAGCACTATAAATGTGGAGAGTGCAGTGTTTGCAGTGTTTGCCTGCTCACTATTGAATCAAAGGAATTCCAACATGGCAAAGTGAAAACTGATCTCAAACAATTCTCCAATTGTAACACCTATAACGCAATCTATGTAGTATTCTGCCCTTGTAAATTGATATACTGGGCAAACCACACAAAAAATCAAAATTAGAATCTGACAACACCTGAGCCATATCAGGTGCAAGGTCACCACTGCACCATTAGTGGAGCAATTTTTATACAAAAAAACAAACTGAAGATGACCTTCTTTGGCAAGTAATTTCCATCATCAAGATACCAAGCAGAGGTGGAGAAATGTTGTTGCTACTGAACAGAAAGGCACTCAAATTAATTTTACAACTTGACACCATGAATTCCAATGTGAACAGAATGGAAGAGAGGACAACCTTATTATAATTAATCTGTTTTTAAAACATGTTCTCGCAACTCTCTTTTATATGCTCTTTAATGTTCTTCTTCTGTATAACTCCCTCACAGGTCATTTGTGCCTCTTGGCTCTGATACCACCTGCCCGTACCCAGCCCCTCTCAATAATGATTCTTATTTTTTATTTCACCCATTTGCTGACATTTTTCTTTTTGCACTGTGCCACCTCAATAGGGCTGCCACCCTATCCAAATTGGCCACTCGCTCTTTATCAGTCCTGTTTCTATGGTTGCCCTGAGCATCCCCAATCGGAGGAACAGCTGAATGCCTAACACATGGATTACTTCCTCACTTGTTTACCACTCCACAATGTACCTCTTCATAAGGTTTCTTATTTATTTGTTGCACTCATTTGCTGACTTACTTGATTTTGCACTGTGCACTCCAATATGACCGCCACCCTCTCTATCCGTTTTTTTTTATATAGTGCAGCTACTCACCCTTACGGGTCTCAAGGCGCTGGGGGCCGGAGTGGAAATTAAGTGATCTATTGCCCAGAGTCACATGGTGCGGTGCTGAGCTGAGCTGCCGCCGGAGCCGGGGATCGAACCGTGAACCCGTGAACCCTGTGCTCCGGAGTCAGCTGCCCTGGCCGCTGCACCACACCTCTCCTCTCTGGCCACCCGCTCTTTATCAGTCTTGTTTCTGTATTTGCCCTGAACATCCCCAATCAGAGAAACAGCTGCACAGCCACCGTGATAATCTCTTCCTCACTGTGCGACCTGTTCCACACAGACATATGGTCAGGGACTACCGACAATCCCCCTCCCTGTCCTGCGCATTACCACAGTTAAACAATTAAAGCAATTGGACATGAGAGGAGTCTCGCGACCCCCCGGCCGTATTTATTAAAACATGAAAACAAATTAAAATTTGAAATAAACAATATTTACACAAGCATTTTTATGCAGAAAATTAGACATTAGGTTACAATCAATGTAGACAGGTATCAATGGCTAACCTTAACAAATGTCTAATACAGCGTGTTTCCTAACCGAATCTAACATCATACTTATTACTTTTCTGCATATCCTAGTTTTGGGCCTACGGCAAGGTCGCTAACCGGTGTCAAATCCTTATTAACCAGCTACGCCCTCACGTGTGAGTGCGCATGCGCAGAGGGCCCGTTTACCGAGAGGGTACTTCCCCCCCTCCCGGCTACCCCCGTACGCTCCATGAACTCCATTACCCAAAAGGCGGGGCCCTTGTACTCTGCGCCGTTTAATGACGTCATCGTGCACGTGCGGGGTGGCTAACCAGCCCAGAGAAAGCGTGACTCCCCCCTCCCCCGCACCCATCCAACCAAGCGGATGTACCGCCCCTGGAGTTCTGGGAGAGACCACTTGCCCCTCCCCCTGGGCGACCCCATTCAAGAATGGTGACGCCCCCTAAGGACCTTAAATTGACTGCTCACCGATCATGACCTTACCCCCTGACCAAGGACTATCAATAAATACGACAATTATGTTACCTGCAAACGGGAAAAAGGCCTAAGGACAAAGTTTACACAAAACCTTACTGTGCAACCATAGCTTGATACTTGAGCCTGTAAATGGGAAAAAGGCCTAAGGAAAACTCACACCAACTCACAACTACAGTGAAAACGAACCTAAAATGATACAATCAACATACAAACGCAAGAATCTGCTTCAGGGGCTGGTGGGTGGGTAAGATTATTCTGCGCCTTTACGAGGCGCGGGGCAAGCCTGGGGAGCGTGGGAACAAGAGGGCGCCTCCCGCGCTCCCCCGGACTTTTAAACCCTCTGGGGGCAGACCAGTTACAACTGGTCCGCCCACTCTGGTTCCCACCTTTGACCCGGAAGCAATTAGATTGCTTCCGGGTCAATGCAGGAGCCAGCACCAATCGGCGGTGGGGCGCGCCCGCCGCGTCATCAAGACGCGGCGGAGGGGCACGCCCCACCACCGAGCGTGCAGGGGGAGGAGGGGGCCGGCGCCCCGCCATACGTGCGGGGGGCCGAGCTGCCCCCCCTTTCCTTATGGTCAGGGACTACCGACAATCCCCCTCCCTGTCCTGCGCATTACCACAGTTAAACAATTAAAGCAATTGGACATGAGAGGAGTTTTCTTTGGAAGGCGGGGTCTCGCGACCCCGGCCGTATTTATTAAAACATGAAAACAAATTAAAATTTGAAATAAACAATATTTACACAAGCATTTTTATGCAGAAAATTAGACATTAGGTTACAATCAATGTAGACAGGTATCAATGGCTAACCTTAACAAATGTCTAATACAGCGTGTTTCCTAACCGAATCTAACATCATACTTATTACTTTTCTGCATATCCTAGTTTTGGGCCTACGGCAAGGTCGCTAACCGGTGTCAAATCCTTATTAACCAGCTACACCCTCACGTGTGAGTGTGCATGCGCAGAGGGCCCGTTTACCGAGAGGGTACTTCCCCCCCTCCCGGTTACCCCCGTACGCTCCATGAACTCCATTACCCAAAGGGGGGCCCTTGCACTCTGCGCCGTTTAATGACGTCATCGTGCACGTGCGGGGTGGCTAACCAGCCCAGAGAAAGCGTGACTCCCCCTCCCCCGCACCCATCCAACCAAGCGGATGTACCGCCCCTGGAGTTCTGGGAGAGACCACTTGCCCTTCCCCTGGGCGACCCCATTCAAGAATGGTGACGCCCCTAAGGACCTTAAATTGACTGCTCACCGATCATGACCTTACCGCCACAGGCCAGCATAGTTGACCGACTATCTGGCCCCCCTATCCTCCTCTTCCGAAAGGTCATGCCTACTTAGAACCTCCCAGCCATGCCAAAATGTTCTCCAGAAAAAGTTGGTTACCTGCCCCAGTCAGATGGACCCCGTCTTGCAAGAAGAACTGTTCCCCCAGATACACCCATGTGGTATATTCTGTAGTTGAGGTGACCGAAATAATTTCTCTATCTTGTTGTTGATCCTCTTTACCGAGTGATTCAACGCCCTGACCGAGTCCCCCCTCCATTTGAGCCTGGGAATCATCTGAGACCACACTATGGTGCAGCCTTGGCATGTTTTAGCTAGCCAGTTTACTTCCGATATTATCTCCTCCATCAGGACCCTCCTGCCCAATTTCACCAGATCGTTGCCCCCCAGGTGTAGGATAACTACTGCAGGCGGCGGGGTGTGTCTATTGAGCAACTCTGTAAAGAACCCCCTAAACTGACTGAGGCATAGGCCCCCCCTACCATGAAAGGAAACTTCGAAACCTCCTTGTTCCGCCCTCTGTCTATAGCTACCTGAAAAGAAAACAGATTTAACGCGCTTTACAAATGAGTGACCAACCACCCATACCACTTGTGTCTCCTTCCTCCGTTCCTGTGACCGCCGTGCTGAAGGTACTTGCTGTTGGTGACCCGGCAACAGTTTCCGCCCTGCGTGACAGGTTCGAGAAACTGAAATAGAAGCAAACAACAAGACAGGCGTCAGCGTAACTTACTTGTCACCTCACAGCATGTGCATCCGCACATAACGTTTGTAACAGTTGGAAGACCATCTCCCAATCCTTTTTACGCTGCTCGCATGCAATCCTCTAGCAGTCGCCTCGGTGGCCGCACCTATCCTGAAGGAATGCGTCCCAAAATCCTTTGGATTGAAACCAGCCCTGTCCATTGTCATCGACAGTACTCGTTGGAATTGGAACCTGGTCAGTGGGGTACCGTCTTCATGCATTAACAATGCTCCCTCCTTCGCGCCCGCTCGCGTTTTTTTTTTTTTTAAAGTTTAAGTTTATTCATCAAAGATCAATAAAATATAAGAAAGTACAACATGTACCTTAAAGTACAATACGTATGAAAGAAAAAATTATTAAAAATCATTCTATGAGGAAGTGGGAAGGGAAGAAGAGGGGGAAGGGAGAAGAAAAGACGGGGGAGGGAAGGGAAAGGGAAAATACATCCACTATTATTAACATTACACTATTATAATCTGGAAGGAAAAATAGCACATGGAATAAAATATCTGTATGCATAAACACAATTAAAGAGATATAAAACAATTATTGTGTTAAGGAAAAAAGCATCTAAGGGATTATTAATATGAACCTATTACAATAAAGAAAGAGAAGACAACCAGCATATCAAGGAGGTTTTCGAACCTCATCTGAAGTGAGTACTGATGGGTTACTGTGTGAGGCAATATATGTTATGTATGTGGATATAGGGAGCCACAAAATATCCCTTTTAATGGACAGGGAAATGGGGGAAACATAACTGGTATCAAGTCTATGATGAAAACAAACTGCATTCCACCAAGCTCTAAACGTGACTTTATCTGCTTGTTTCCAATTAGAAGTTATTAAGTGAAAAGCAATTGCCAATAGCAAATCTACTATTTTAAAATTAGCAGGAGATTGGGGCCAGTTAGGTGATAAAGAGCCTAGAAAAACATTGGATAGGGAGAAAGGAATTTTTGTACTAAAAATTCTGTTAATCTGGGACCAGACTAATTGCCAAAAAGTGTGTATTGGGGCACAATCAAAAAGCATGTGTTTAAGATCAGCATTATTGCAAGAACAAGACCAACAGGTAGAGGTAGAGTTAGCTGAAAAGGAAGCTAATTTTGCAGGAGTAAATAAAAGACGTTGGTATACAAAATAAAGGGTTTGAGAAGTATTAGCAGCTCTGGAAGTCTTGTGTATTTTGAGCCACAACTTATCCCAGAAAGGGGTTGTCCAAAATTCCGTAAGGTCCTTCTCCCAAGCCAACTCGCCCTTTGTTTTGTTTCTATCAGAAGAAATAGATAAACATTTATAAAGTGATGAAGCTGACGAGGAAGTAAATATTAAGGGAAATAACAAAGAACATCTGGAGGAAGGAGAAGACGTCGATGGTAAAGTATCAAGGTAAAGGGAGAGAGAAGGACCTAAAAGATCATATTGAGTCTTACAAGTGGAAGGAAGAGAAAATTGTGTTTGAAGATCCGAAAAGGATAAAGGAACATTATTAAGTAATAATTGTGAAATCCAAAATATTCCCTTACCTCTCCAGGATTTCCAATAAATAGTGCGGTTCTTGATGCGTAAAAGATTATTGTGCCAAATGGGTTGTTGATCTAGTGAAGAATATGAAGGAAAGGAGGAGGGTAATAATGGTGTAAGGATTTTACGAGTGTGAGAGATGATTGGAGTTCGAAAGGAAGAGATATTGTTAGTAAAAGCTAAAGATTCCTTAAAACTGAAGGGAGATATAAAATAGTTTTCTATAGTTAACCAGATTGGAGGGTATATAAACCGATCGAAAGAAAGCCAACGGGAAGATTGTTTTAAAGAGAAAGTATAATGATATTTTTTTAAATCAGGGAATTTAAGTCCACCAGAAGTCTTGTCCGCCTTCAGAGCGGATAGAGCTATTCGGGGAGGTTTGTTTTTCCAAAGAAACTTTGTTAAAAGAGAATCTATTTTCTTAAAGTAAAAGTCAGGAATATGGACAGGAATCATGGAAATAATATATAGAACTAGAGGAGAAAGCATCATCTTAATAGAATCTAGCCGTCCCCACCAAGATAGAAAAAGCGGGTGCCAGCGATCAATAGAGTCGGATAACATTTTGGATATATGGGCAAAATTTAATTTTAGTGTTTCGGGAATATTAGAAGAAAACCACAGGCCTAGATATTTTATCTTGGAAGTATTCCAAGAAAAGCCAGAAGAAATGAAGTCTTGCTTAAGGCAAAGTACGTTGAGGGGAGAACTTCACATTTGTCTAAGTTGAGACGATAACCGGATAATAGAGAAAATATATCAACCTGTTTCATAAAGGCAGGAATGGACGTAGAGGGATTGGAACAATAAAAAGAATATCGTCTGCATAAACAGACATCTTAACCTGAGAGGTATCAAGACAGAAGCCAGAAATTTGAGCATCTTGTCTAATATGAGTTAAAAAAGGTTCCAATGCTATTATAAATAAAAGAGGAGAGAGGGGCATCCTTGACGAACTCCCCTAAGAAGCGGAAAATAATCTGAGGTCTTCCCATTAACAAAAATAGAAGCTTTAGGACCGGAAAACAATAACGATATAAGAGATATTAATTTAGGAGGAAACCCTATCCATTTTAGCGCCTGAAACATGAAATCCCATCCAATTCTATCAAATGCTTTCTCAGCGTCCAACGTTATAGCTGCAATAGGATAATTGAGAGAAGGGGCTTTACTAAGGATATTAAAAAAGACTCTGGAATTATCAGATGATAGACGACCTTTTATAAAACCCGATTGTTCGGAGCCGATAAGATTAGGTAAAATGGGATCAATACGAAGAGCAAGAATTTTTGCAAATAACTTATAGTCAAGGTTAACTAAGGAGATTGGGCGGTAGTTTTTGCAAAGTGAAGGATCTTTGTTATCTTTAGGTATTAAGCAGATCATTGCTTCCTGAAAGGTACCTGAAGAGGCGCCTGCTGTGGTAAATGAGTTAAAAAGTAAAAGAAGACGTGGGAGAAGAAGGCTAGCAAAATGCGCATAAAATTCAATAGTAAATCCATCTGGACCAGGAGCCTTTCCCCTTTTTAAAAGAGATACTGCACGAGTAATTTCAGAAAGCGTGATATCCTTTTCTAAAGATGCAAAATCAGTATCATGACTTGGGGGTTGATCAATAGATTGAAAATAAGTAGAGAGATTGGTTGGAGTCGGTTGAAGTTCGGGAGTGTATAGAGATTTATAAAAAGAAGCAAACTCGTTTAGAATGTCATTATCTTTGAATAAGGAAAAACCAGCGGAATTCCGTATAGACTCAATCTTAGTCCTATCTCGTCGTATTTTCAAGTAATTTGCTAATAATTTCCCCATTTTATTTTGACCTCCATAATAACGAGCACTACTTTTTAAAAGATATGAAGAAGCGGCTTCAGTGGAAGATTTATTAAACTTGAATTTTGCATCAATTAGTTTTTTTAATGCAGATTCAGAATTAGAATGATAATAAGTATACTCCAGTTGTTTGATCTCAGCAAGTAATTGGGTATTTTTAGCATCAAAGAGTTTCCTCTTCTGGGAAACAAAATTTATGATAAAGCCTCTGGCTGTAGCTTTAAAGGAGTCCCAGATCATAACAGGAGTAGAATCCGGAGTAGAGTTGATGGAAAAGAATTCAGAAGTAAAGGAGGCGAATTGGCTTGAGAAATTAGGATCCAATAGTAAGGGATTATTGAAGCGCCATCTACGTGAGTGAGGAGTAAAAGGTAACAAATCAAAATCAACAGAAACTGGAGCATGGTCAGAAATTAGGATAGATCCAATTTCGGAATGGGAAACCTGTTGGGACAGGGATTTACTGAAAAAGAGATAGTCTATTCGAGATTGTGAGTGATGGGAAGGGGAGTAAAAACTATATTCTCGGGTATCAGGATTACAAAGTCTCCAAATGTCAACTAAGGATTTACGTCTAATGGCAGATGTAAACTGGGAGTGCATCTTGGTATTAGAGAATCTAACTGAAGAATGCCTATCTAATATGGGGTCAAAAACCTGATTACAATCGCCCCCAAAAATAATATAATCATCGTCAAATAAAAGGAGCTTCTCAGATATTTGAGTCCAGAAAACATTATCAACAGCAACTGGGGCATAAATGTTAAAAAGGACCAAAGGAATTTGATTTAAGAGAAGTTTAACTATGATCCAACGACCTTCCAAATCACATTCTTGATGGGTAATTGATACCTGGTACTTTTTGTGACATAGAATAGCGACTCCATTTTTCTTACCTAAGGCTTGAGAAAAGAAAACATTACCAACCCAACATCGTTTCAATTTAGAGGCTTCAGTATCAGATAGATGAGTCTCTTGAATTAATGCTATGTCGGTATGTATTTTAGCTAAGTGGGATAGTACCCGTTGTCTTTTTATGGGGTTATTCAATCCCTTAACATTCCATGTAACTACTCTAATAGTAACCAATCAACGTTAATATGAACAATTATCATGCATACAATAAATACATTAAGTTTATATCTAAACAAATGATAAAAGGGGAACAAAATTGTAACCAGATGAATTGAACACGAACAATTATTATGCAGAAAATAAAAAATCTAAATTCATTACTGGAAGGAAGATAGAGAGTGAGACCATAGGGAATGAGATAGAAAAGATTCCAGATTGAAAAGAGAAGAAAGGGAGAGGTAGAAGAAATATCTCCAAAAAGGAAATGAAAAAGGGGAAAGGTAATGAAGGAAAGAAAGGAAAAGAAAGAAAGGAGAAGAGAAGAAAAGAAAAGAAAAAGGATATGAAGAAAGAAAACATTGAACAGGGGTACAAGACAAATCAAACAACAATTGATGATGCATAAAAATTTCAAAAAGACATACCACACAGAGACAATGAAAATGGGGATGGAGGAGCCACATTAGGGAGGTAGCACACCGGACGGAGGACTCCAAGGGGAATGGACGCCGCTTCGAGAGGCTCCGGGAGGACGTAGAGTGTCGGGACTCCTCCGGGCCTCCAATGCGGACGAGGTGATTCCGGGACCGCTTTTTCCCTACAGCGGAACCTCTTCGGCGTGGATTGCCGATATCGCAGAGGCGCAGGGTGAGCGTGCAGTATGTTTTTTACGGCTCTGGGGAAGTCCTCGGCTCGTCGCTGAGTCGCGGCGGCCATTTTGCGTTTCTGCCGCTCCCCGCGCTTTCTGCTCAGCATGGAAATATGTTCTAATACAGGCAATGGACGATTTTAAATGCCTTCATTCTGGTTTTTTGTCACCTCCTCCTAACTTTTATGGGCAATGAGTGTGTTTCTGCAAATATAGACGAACTTTCTGTTTCCTCAGAGAGGATAGATGTCTTCCTGGACGCCATTTTGATTTTCTTCTTGAATCCATCTACCAGTTGGTTTTTCCTTCGCCCACTTAAAGCAGTGCTGTTTTTTGGTCTTCAGGGTCACTGCTTCTACATGGAAGTTATGTCTGTCCTTCGCTTGTGTTAATTGGACTTATTAAATCTCCTCGGCTTTACTTAGTACTCTCTTGGACGCCATTTCACAGTCCTGCCTACAACTGCCAGTTATTTTATTCATTTGTCTGAAGACAATGGCTCGCTCCAACCGCAGTACTACACAACAAATTAATGCCAATGGCACGTCGTTGGAAGACAGTAACCCTTTCAGTGTGTTGCAGGAAGATATGGATGAAAATCCTAGTGACTCTGTTGGGATAAAAGGCTCCTCTTCTAGTATTACTCGCCCAGGCTCTAAAATGAACTCTGAAATACCTTCCACATCATGAAAGCGAGTGAAGACAAATCCTCCTTCTCCCTCCAACTCTTCCTCCTCCATTTCTATGGAACTCTTACTTGAGGAAATACGCTCGCTCAAACCATATATGGCCGAAACAAATGCACGTCTTCAAAAACTTGAAGATAATTGGTCTCATACCGAGCAACAAGTAGCAGACCTTGACAGAAGAGTAACCTCAGTGCAGGGAATCTCAGCTCAGGTTCCAGGTATGCATAAAGAAATACAGCACCTTAAACAGCAGGTTGAAAATTTGGAAAACCGCAACAGGCGCAACAACCTACGTATTTACGGCCTTGCGGAAGGTCTCGAAGGCCCTGATCCTATATCCTTCTTTCAAACCTTTCTGCCAACACTTCTTGGTCTCCCAAATTCTCCTTCATTAAACATTCAGCGAGCTCATCGTTTAGGTCAACTCTCTCGCTCTTCCACCTTCTCATCAACGCCAACGAAACCTCGAGGTGTTATCCTTTATTTCCTAGAGTACACAGATCTGGTCAAAGTTATCCAAGCTGCCAAACAGAAGGGGAAACTTACCTGGAATGGTTCCAATCTCTTTCTAGCGCAAGACTACGCCAAAGCTACCGCAGACCGCCGTAAACAGTTTTTGAACATGAGACCTGCTCTTCGTTCCCTGAACGCTCGATATGGATTGTTTCATCCTTGTCTCTTTAAAGTAACTTATAATAACAAAACGACGAATTATGAAGATCCTGCGCTTCTTCAACAATTTCTGAACACCTGCGGAGTTGACCCCATGGACATTCCCCGTTTATAACTGTCTTGAATATCCCATTAATATGTGCTGTTAATTGTATTTATCCACCTTTCCAATTGTATCTGGTCTTGTTCTGAGGCACCTTCCTAATGTCTTCCTTTTCTTTTTATCAGGTGCGGTCTTGTGATCCTTTGTGTTATAACTTCTCCGTCGTAGGCCTGGAGGTTGCTCCCCCCTTGCTGCCCGCTCGCTGTTTGATAAAGGCTTCTACGTGGAACACTGGGCAGCAAGGATTAGCCCGTGCCCGATGGAGTACCAGCCCGTCCCCCCGGGCCTCCTGGTCAGTTTTTGATTTACGTATGGTAATCAACAGCACCTCGCCCAATATTTTTGTGTGTTCCAGTCGAAGGCCCCCCAGCATGTCCTGCTTGCTGCTAGCCACCAGTTCCCCTACCCGGAATGCCCCATAAAAGGCCAAAGTAAAGGCGGCTCTGAACAAGAGTACTTCCCCATACGAACTGCAGGTGTCAGACAAGGCATTCAATAATGATGCCAGCCGGTCTAAACCTATCGGTTGCCTGGAATCTGCGGTGGTTGCTTGCAGGCGCCGCAACCCCTTTAGTGCCTTCCGCACGACGAAACTATTCGTGGAATCTCTGGCCCCCTGAGTTGTGCCATGAAAGACACGGCCGCCCTGTGTCTGCTAGCTGTCGCTGCTGAGCGCTCCTCCTTATGTAATGCATCTAGGTACTTAGCGAAATTCTCCTCATGCTCCCATTTCTCTGCCCAGTCCCGTCCCAAAAGGAGCAATAAGACAAAAACGCCCTTCGTAAGCTGTCCTGGTCCTGGGCGCTAGGCTAGCTGCCACGAGGTTCTGTAGCTGGGGGCACCAATTTGCCAGAGTGTTGCTGGGAAGTGTGCAGGCGTCGCCTCTGCGGATGGTAGGTGTTCCCTGAATACCTGCATCATAAAGCGAGAGAGTGCATCGGCTGCGTTATTCAACACCCCTGGGACATGTTTGGCCCTAAACTGTACATTGAGTTTCATGCAAACCAACACAATCTCCTTAAGTAGGCGGAGTATAAACTTACATCGTGCCGCCTGCTGGTTGATACATTCGACTACCGTCATGTTATCTGACCAGAAGATTACAGATCGATTACACAACTGATCAGGCCAAACTGTTAATGCAACCCATATTGGAAATAGCTCCAAGAAACCGATATTAGCTGTCAGGCCGCTCGCATCCCACCAAACTGGCCACCGTTGGGCCACCCACTTGTTTCCCAGTATGGCACCAAAACCCACACTGCCTGCAGCATCCGTCCATAGCCCTAACTCTGCAGACGTAGTAGGGGGACCGCACCACACCACTCTGCCGTTGAAGCCCTCCAGAAATGCGATCCAAATACGCATGTCCTGGCGGACCTCAGCCAGCAATCTAGTGTGATGGTGTTTCTCTCGCAGGCCCGTCATGGCCTGCGAGATTGAGCGGGAGAAGGGGCGTGCCATGGGTATGACTCTTAATGCGAAATTCAGCTGTCCCACAATCTGTTGTAGCTGCTGGAGCGTCACTCTATCTTTGACCAAACCTTGCTGGAGAGCTGCTCTAAATTTCATGATTTTGTCTTTTGGCAACCTGAAACAGCCCTCCACTGAGTCCAATTCTATGCCTAAGAATTCCAATGTGGTTGCAGGGCCCACCATCTTTCCGGGTGCCAGCGGGACCCCAAAAGCCCGCATGAGCACGCAAAATTCCTGCAATGCCCACCCACACTCCTGTGAGCCCGCCGACCCCAGAAAGAGAAAATCATCCAGGTAATGCATGACATGGAGGTGCCCTGACGTTTGCCTAAAAGCCCATTCCAGAAAGGAACTAAATTTCTCAAAGTAGGCGCATGAAACCGAACAACCCATGGGCATGCACATATCCATATAGAATTTGTTCTGAAAAGAGAAACCTAGCAGATGCTGATCTAGGGGATGCACTGGCAGTAGCCGAAAAGCCGATTCTATGTCCGACTTGGCCATCAAGGCTCCCGGTCCGAGAGCCCTCAACATATCCACTGCTTGGTCAAAAGACGCATACTTAACACTACAAATGTCTTCATTTATGGCGTCGTTTAATGATGCGCCCCTGGGTGCTGATAGGTTATGAATGAGCCTGTACTCGCCCTCCTCCTTTTTGGGGACCACGCCGAGGGGCGAGCAAACAAAATTCGGTACAGGGATGTCATTAAACGACCCCGCTATCCTACCCAGGCGCAGCTCTTTAGCTATTTTTGCCGCCACCACATCTGGGTTGTGCTTAACCGAAAGTTGATTCCTACATTCTGGTGTTCCGGTATATCCCACCGCTGGGATCCTAAAGCCCTGCCAAAATCCTTCCTGTAACATCGCCGCCGAGGCATGGTCAGGGTACCTGTTCAGCCAAGGAGTCATAGCCAGAATGTCAATGGGGGAATGAGCTACCAGACGGCCTCCTCCCCTAATCCTGCTTCTTTCTTCCCCTGTTTCCCGAGGCATTACCTTTATTTCGGCAGACTGTTTCTGGGTGGGAAGGATGGTTACAAATGGAACATGCGTGCCTGAACTTGCAAGTGCCCTGTGTCCTGGTGCATGTACGCTTGTTAAAATCCCAGCACACCCCTTTTCGCCCACCACTGCTCCCCGTCTTAGTGGCTGTGCCACCCCCCTGAGGTGACCGAAAGGGCTGCTGGTGATTGGAGTGGTAGCTTTTGCTCCAGCTTGGCCCCGCACTCCCTGCCGTAAACTGGCCATACCATGAAATTGAATCCACTCTATCCCATGATAATGGGTGGTCAAACTCCTTAGCCTTCCTGAAAGTAGTGTCGTACTCCTTCCACCCATCCCCTCCATATTTCTCGCTGAAAGTTGTGATCCTACTCTGGTAACAAGCCATTTCGGCCTGCAAATTCGGGAAGCGCTCGGCTGTAATTGCCATAAACACAGAAAAGGCTCTAATCCAGTTGATCAATGTCTCCTCCACCCTGAATCTCGCCATTTCACCCCGCCATTCGCTAGGCAACATCCAGTCTTTCTGTTTCCTAGCATACTCCATTTCTCTGTTATCAACTAGCAAGGAAAACATATTGACATATTTTCCCGCCCAGATCAAATCCTTCACTTCTTGTGTCACATGTTGAGCCAGATTTTCCCTCCTGGAGGGTATTGTCCCTTCCCCCAGCACTGGTAATGCCACCTCCTTACCACTTTCTGCGGGTCCCGTTGGTTCAACAATCTTGTCCCTTCCAGAGTCGCTGCCCGAACCTGTTGCTTGTGGAGTAAAGGGCGCGCTTGGCCCCCCCCCCACCACCCTGTGCAATCATGATCTTTGCCACCATTTTCTGAGCCTCCGCTGAGGGGTCCTTTCCCACCTCCCTGGCACCCACTGAAGAAGGTAACATCCCACCTATCCCTAGCCAAGGAAGTACAGCCGCTATCTGCGCTGCCAGCTCTGGAGGTACCCGACCAACCACTGGGGGTGCTGTAACTGGCATGGGGGATCCCGAGCCGGGTACCGGAATCGGCGCGGGTACCACCGGGACTACCGCTGGGACCACCTGAGGCACTATGCTTGGTACTGGCGCTGGAGAGACCGGAGCCGGTGTCACCGGTAGATTTGTCGGGATTATGGGAGCGGGCATAGGAGCTACCGGCGGTCCAAGCCCTTCCTCAGGGACCACCCCAGAAGGCCCCCTCTTCGTGTGGCTTGGGGACCCGACCGCTACCCTTCTTGGCCCTGACCCGCTTGGGCAACGCATCCAAATCCCCCCTTGGCTGCGGGGGCACAATTATTCGCTTGGGTCTCCCAGATGGCCCAACCTGTTCGTCGAACCTTTGCCTGAGCTCTGCCACGCTCTTGCCTATCTGGTCAACCTTCCCCCATCTCCTGTCCATAGCTGTCATCTTGCGCATCATGCCCTCCAGCATATGCTCCATGCGGGAGCGCCTAGCGCCACGACCACTAGTCATCCCTGCAACAGGTACACCACCTGCACTTACCCCCTACACTGAAAGCCCTGCTGTGTCTCAGTGCCCACTAGCGCCTGCCTGGTGTTTACCTGCTCCGAGTTGGAGGCACACAGACTGGCCGTAAGCACCACGCAACTGTGACCGCGACACACCAGCTAACCTTGGTGTTGGGCGAGCGCACTCTAGCCCGGCGGCCCAACAGAAGCAGTGAAATGCAGGCCTGCCTGTGTCCCCGAATCGCGTCGTCCACCGCGCCCCTCTCCTTTGGCTCAGTCGCGTTACCGAGATCCTAGGGTGAAAAGTAAGTTAGGGTATAGCACTGCCAAATCTCTCAAATAAGGCCCTTATTTTTTGTGCAGCCGGTCCCAACACCCCCACGTTAAATACCCTGCCCACCCCGACTTGTGCTTATTAGCAGATCACCCCTCACTAAAACAGTGCCACCACCACCTCACATCTCCTATCTATCACCATCAATTTTTTAAAATTTGAAATACAGAAGTTATGGGCTTTGAACCCTTGTCAAAATCCTTTCAATCTAGGTACTTAGCGAAATATTGCTCACCTGCAATTATTCGTCTAAAATGCCTATCTGCCCCTGTGGTCTCCCATCCATGTGCTGCCCCTGCCTACCCTGCTTCGCCCTCTGTTACCAACTGTGTCTCTGTAGCTAAAAAGCAGAGTCTGCGCGGGCCGGGTCAGCAGGGAGCACGATCCGCTCGCTCTCCTCCTCGAGGCTCGAACCTTGGTTTCCAGCACCAAAGTCGGCAATCTAGCCGACGGACCACCTCCTCGCCCCTTGATTCACCCAAAAAATCGGGCCCGCAGCTCTCAATGCGCCGATCCGGTTACCTGCAAATAAAAGAAAAAAGATTATTCTGCGCCTTTACGAGGCGCGGGGCAAGCCTGGGGAGCGCGGGAACAAGAGGGCGCCTCCCGCGCTCCCCCGGCCTTTTAAACCCTCTGGGGGCAGACCAGTTACAACTGGTCCGCCCACTCTGGTTCCCCTCCTTTGACCCGGAAGCAATTAGATTGCTTCCGGGTCAATGCAGGAGCCAGCACCAATCGGCGGAGGGGCACGCCCCACCACCGAGAGTGCAGGGGGAGGAGGGGGCCGGCGCCCCGCCATACGTGCGGGGGGGCCGAGCGGCCCCCCTTTCCTTTTTCACGCCTTGTGGTGTATGTCACAGGTTCACCTACTCTTTGGTTCCTGCCCTTGGTGAGAAATCCTTTATCCCTCACGGATCCTCCTGACTGTGCACAACTTGTAATCTGTACTCAGCTCTAAGCAAAATGCAAGAACTTGGTTTTGTGACCTTTCTAGGTAACTAAATATCCATTCTGGGCCAATCTAGTCAGCACAATCAATTGCTTGGTACTCATCGCCCCTTTCCCACTTTTTTATAGTTGTTACAAAACCTTTTCCTTCCTCCCTGAATCCTTGCGATCGCCAAGCATTCTATAGCTCGCCTTCATGTCCTGGTAAGGTTGCTCACAGTGCTTCACTTACTCCTCTGTGTGCTCACCACACTTGAGTCTTCTTTTGATTCCATGGTTCTTATTATTCTCCAGATGCACTTGCATCCCTTTCTCATTGAGAATTGCTATTTGCATTTACAGATGTGAGTATTAAGAAATTATGCACATCAACACACAAGTGTATATATACAGATTTGTATTGTCAGCCTGTCTTATTTTAACTGATGTTTGTCCTCTTTCTTTTCTTTGTATGTATGTTTTATTTTCAATGTTTTGACGACTATCTCGGGCAAATAATATTTTAAGTCTTGATGATGATCCAATAATTGCAGAGGATCGAAATGTCATCGATAGATTGTGCAGACCTGCTAAAATAATAATTCAAAACCGGCTGTACCTATACTTTGTAGATTTTGATACATGCATGTCACTTGTGTATCACTCTCCCTGAGCTCCGAGCCCATGTTTTCACCTCATTGTCATTTATGTATGTAAAACTTTGTTTTTTATATTATGTGACCTTAAAATATAGTTTGGCTACATATGTCTCTTGATAATAGGGAAACCATACTATTACCACAAGAACCATCGTTCTTTAGAAATTACCAATTACCCCATGTCCAGATGGATTCCAGGGTCTCCCTTGTGCTGTAAAACATATGATGTTTGAATGACCCATTCCTGCTCTTAATACTGTACCTGAACTGTGTGTCAGAGAAGCTTGCACAACCTTCAAGACCTCCCATGAAGAAGTTTGATGTGGAGGATCGAGCATCCCTGATTTTGGACATTCGCACATGTAGGGAACTTACTGAAAGTCCAGTGGAACAGAGGCGACCGGAGCCGATACGGAGGCAATACTCTCCAATGGACAAACATCACCAATACGAGGATCGCTGGTAATTCCCACATTTGCAGATGACTTGATCTGACTCCAGCCAGGTCCACTAAAAAGGACATACTGACTGGAGAAACCTATGAAAGGTCATGCTTTCCACAAATCAGGGGCATGTCTGTCATCTCTATGGTGGTGGAGTGACAGCATAACTACATAGGACCTAACAATACCCCTCAGAGAACACTGCAGATATGCAAGTATTGTAAAGTGGTTGATTAGTAGGTGCAGGTAAGTAACCACATCTAGTAATTGTATCACAATCACAAATAAGGTCCAGTCAAGTCTCAATAAATTAATCTTTGCTCAACCCTTGATAGGTTGGCTCTTAAGCTTTCAGGCTTAACTTACAAGACAGGTGTGTAAAGCATTTAATATCACCAAAACAGTAAATAAGTAAGACACAACACGCACAAAAATCGAAATCCAATTTATAAACATAGAAAATATTGTTATCTTTAAAAAGACAACAAAACAACAAACATCCGGAGATATGCATTTTTAAAGATTACATTTAAAATTGTGCTTTTTAGTGCTTAAAAGCATAAAGCACCAACAAGGGACATCTGGTCGCACTTGACTGGGACAAAGTCAAAGTTTCAGGCTGACCGTGATGGAGCGTGTGTCGGATACAATAGGGTGGTTGGGGCCAGTCAATAGTTTACCTTCGCACTTAGTCACTTTGTTTGTTCTTTTCCTCTTGCCATCGAGCTAGGCTCCTCCGCAGGCCGAGTTGCGGTTTGGCGACAGCGGCTTGCTTCAGTACGACTCCTCGTTGGTTCCTGGAGGTCTTGATTCTTCTAGCCCACGATGAAGAGCTCTGGAGCTTTCAGCTGGGCAAACCTGAAGTTCAGGCCAAGTCGCAGTTTGACGTAGACAGGTTGACTCTCAACGATGGGTCTGTCACCTTATGGCGCTTTTTTACAAAAATTCTCCAAATGATTCGAAACTTCTGGATCTTCTTCCAGAAGGTCTTTTGGAGGTCTTGAAGGGTCCACAACACCAGCCAAGGTTCCAGAAGCTCTGAGCTGCTCCTTGGAGAGTTGGGACTACAATTCCAACAATGCACCTGGTCAACTCCATAAAAGTCCTATGGACACTGGTCACCTGGACTCTTCTTGAAGTTCTTTTGTACCTGTTGCTTTCAGAGAGTCCACTCCTTAATCCTTTACAGCAAGGCAAAGTCCTCTTGTATAGCCCAGAGTGTGCAGCAGGAGCAGTCCTTCAGAGTGCAGTCCTCTCTTGGTGCAGACCAGGGGTTCAGCAGGACAGTCCTTCTTTTCTTGATATTTCCAGGCAGGGATCTGAGCTGCTGGGCATGTCTCCCATATTTTTGCAGGTTTCTGGGCTGTCAAGAACGGGGGTACCCCTGTCCAATGGGGCGCAGGGTGCCACTCTTTGTGATGACAACTACCTTAGAAGTGTGGCATATTTTTGTCCCAGAAAACACTGTTCCAAAAAAAATCAAAATGCGTTGTAATGGTTAGCGTTGTAAAAACTTGGTCGTTGAAACAACCGCGTTGTAATCGCATGCGTTCTACCACATGCGATGTAAACGCTGCTTCCTGGTCTGCTGTCCCCAGCATGCCATCATCCCTGTGTTTTTTAGGGATTCCAAATAGGTCGCATAGTGCAATCTACCTCATGAATATTAATGACGTAGGTCAATTGCGACCCACTGGGAATCGCAAACAGTGTGAAACACACTGTAGTACATAGCTGTTTGCGATTTCCTATTAGTGAATTGTTAGAAATGGGATTTCTGGTTGGCTAAGGCTTGCCCCAAAGCCAGGCAGAAACCACCACTCTAGTCAGGGCAAGGGAGTTACACGCTGAAGATAACCCCTGCTCACCCCCTTGGTAGTTTGGCACGAGCAGTTAGGCTTTTCCCAGAGGCAATGTTAAAGCATTTGTGCAACACACACACACAGTAGCAACACACTAGGCACACCACAAAAGAAACCCCACACAAGGTTATATAAAAATAGCCTTTGTATTATCATAAACACATTAGAATCATAATCACACATTTACACTGTGCCAACTGGCACTAGGCAATATTCACAGGGGATTATATACAGGACCAGGCCAATCGGGCCGCGGTCAGAACCATCAGAATGCAGGTAGTAAATATAAAACACAACCAGTAATTACTGGTACCATAATGACCTAAGCATTATCACATTAGCATTAGACACCATCCAGTCGGCGGCGCGGCGGCAGGCAGAAGAGCCGCAAAAAGGCTCCCCAGACGCCTGGAGGGAGGAGAGGCCCAGTCCTAGAGGCCGATTTATGGCGCATGAGTGGCTGGAGCGAAGGATACCGGGGACAGACTGAGACCCCCAAAAGAATTGATCCACATTTGGAAGGTGCTGCCTTGGAGAAATCGGCCGAGGAGGACTACGAGGAGGACTACTGCTGCCTACCGGGCTCGGCACACTGGCTGCTCCGCGCCTCGCACAGGATGTGCCTTCAGCCCCGGGACTGCATCGAGCCCAGGGGGGCCTGTGAGGGAAGATGGGGCGCTCCTTGAAGCCCGCGAGCCGTGGATGGGGCCGGAGGTGCCGGCGCGCACAGCAGCAGCTCCAGCCGAGGAGGGCTGGTTTCCACTACCACATGGCACCGGGGAGGAGCGCAGCTGAAGCGGGTTCCCCCTGGCCCTGACCCGACCCCTGGGGGTGCAGACCGCATGATCTCTGGGTCACCATTTCTCTTTGGCTTTGTGCGGGCAAAATGGATGCGGCGTGGTCGGGTTTCAGCGCAGGACCACTGGGGTGGCAGGAGCTGCCCGGGCAGCACGGAGGTGCCCGCTTTGCGAGCGTGGAATAAACTTCCTTTCATGCTCGGATATGTGGGGGCTCTGGCCAGCTGAACCTCTAAGGTGAGGGTGCGATGGCTGTAGGGAGTAAAACAACAAGGGGAGTGATTCACTATATGTATATTAGAGGTCGGAATCAGTATAAATATAAACAAAAAACAAATACTTCTAACACCATAGATCAATTTTTACTTGTACAACAATGGTTTTTTAATCACCATTGGCTCCATTTATTTGAGATTACATCCTTCATTTTTTTCATTGTCAAGAGAGGGATTACCATCACTTTACACATTTGTGACATCCACCTATCTTTTGTTTAATATGTACAGACATGAAACAAAAAATTACTAAGCAAATTATATTTTAACACAACCGAAAAACACACTAGGACTTGTTCACTATTTACAAAGACATACATGTGACTTCAGGCCTTAAAAACATTACATACAAAAACATTTATCACTCTTTTTTGTCGTCATTTGGCCGTGGTTATTACTCCAAAAAATTGAACGTCCTACCGATTAACACATGGAATTGGAGCTGGGATCTCTAATTCTCCCTCAATTCACTGAACTAAGTAGGTCCAAAAGAGGTCAGAAAGATATTTAACAGACTCATTTATAGAGCAGCACTTAGTCAACTCGAATACGCTTATTACTGAGCGAGTTGTATTAAACTAGGTTGCTCTGAACCTCTCAAGAAAGAGAGCCAACGCGTTTCGACCTTCGGAGAGTTGGACCAGACAGAATAGTTTATGCGAAGGTCTTCATCAGGGCAGAACTTCGGGTATGTAGGACTTTAAATGCCGTGTTTGTTTCATGTGCGTTGTTATATATTCTCCCTCCTGGAAACTTGTGTCTGAGTATTTCTCTTTTTCTTTTTTTCTGGTTCGTTTCAGGCTTGTTTCCCTTTCTTCTTTGAGAACGCCAGGTGACAGGAAGCGCAGTTACGGGCTCCTTTCGCCGGCATTCTATTTGCTCGTCTTAATACTTCCGCATCCCCCATGCGTCATCGCCCAACCCGGATGTGTAGGGAGGGCAGGGGTTAAAGGTCAAGAAGTTGATTGTGCAGTTCTGGGAATAGTCAGTGAGTTCACAGAGGACACGCTCTGCTTGGCTCTTACGTGCCCTCCCACCCAGGTGCCCCAGATGTGTTTAGCAAGCACATCCACCCAGCTGCCCCAGATGTTTTCGGTGATCAGTGCGTTTTTATCCGTGTTCGTTTCTTCTTGCTGGCTGTGAAGGGGTCAGAGGTGATCAGGGTCCCAGGATGCCTGACCCCAACATGGCCGACATTGGTGACTTCTTCCCCTTGCTGAACTTTTACCTACTCAACCCTTCCTGGACTGTGCCTGACCTCAAGAGGACTTCTAGATCTCTTTATGACCATGGCCTCCCAACCCCCCACCCCCGAACCACTCTGACATTCCCTGAGGACACATGACCTCTTTCCTGACAGCGGAGTTCGAGGATTTGTCCGACGCCCGGTGGAGCTGCTCTGTTCAGCTAATGAGGAGATCGGACTTGGTTCACCCCCTGACCGTCACCTGCCCAGCCGGACCTTGGGCACAGTTTCTCCCTTTCTCCCTGTCTTGCCCACCCTCCCCCTCTCCCACCCCCGTTGGTGCTTCCTTGAGAGCTATAGGGGAGACTGGCCTCGGACTACCTCACTGTCCGTCACCTACCCATTCGGTCTTTGGGCTGACTTTACCTCTGTCTCTTATTCCTTCCTCCCCCTCGTCCTCTCCCTCTCCCTGAGTGAATTTACTATTTGCATAGTTACAACTCTAACCACTAGTATACGCAGTAGTTTTTTGTACTTAATATCACTATTTTGTGATTCTGAGCTCTCCCGTTTGCATCTCTCTCCTAAGTGACTCTACAATGTATACATTTCCTTTTCTGCTATCTGTTTCTCTTCTTTGTGGGACTCTTCAACTCGCTGTCTCCCTCCCTCTGTCGCCCCTGACCCTTGCCTTTCGCGGATCGTGTCTTTTTCTAGATCGCTAATTTACCCTGGTATTGAATGTGTTATCTTTTTGTATTAATGTGATTTTTTTTTGCCGTCTGTTCTCCCTCTGTTGACTTGCCAGTTCCGACCCGCCTCCTAGCCCCCTGTCCCTTGTTGCCCTTTTACTAAGCACTCCTTCTCCTCTTGTTGGGGAAAGATCCAATATTCATACTCTGGAGTCTCAGGGACCCCCTCTGAGAGAGTCCACAGTGTCAAGGGAGCCACGCACAGTTGAGGTTTGGTATGGCGCCCCTTACCAAAGCACTCCCTCTCCCCTTGTTGGGGAAGGATCCAGTAGGTAGGCCTTGGAGTCTCAGAGACCCCTCTGAGAGAGTCAACTGCGTAAAGGGAGCCTCACGCAGCGGAGATCTGGGAATGATACCACTTCCCCTGGGAGCACAGCTTACCGGCCCTTGGACACGGCTTTTACTCGTCTACCGGTTTGTACCCCCTTCACCCTCCCCCTCCTCTTTCATGCTCTGTCTCTCACCTTCCCCCACCGCCTTCCCTCTTTCATTCTTTGTCTTCCTCCTCTGCTCCTATCCCCTCTCCCCTGAATCTCTCCCCCTGTCTGCTACGCCGCCTAGCCCCCTGTCCCTTGTGCCCTTTGACTAAGCACTCCTTCTCCCCTTGTTGGGGAAAGATCCAATATTTATACTCTGGAGTCTCAGTGTTTCCCCTGAGAGAGTCCACTGCGCTAAGGGAGCCACTCACAGTTGAGGTTTGGTATGGCGCCCCTTGCCAAAGCACTCCCTCTCCCCTTTTTGGGGAAGGATCCAGTAGGTAGACCTTGGAGTCTCAGAGACCCCTCTGAGAGAGTCCACTGCTTAATAGGGAGCCTCTCACAACGGAGATGGGGGAATGATGCCACTTCCCCTGGGATCACAGTTTACTGGACTTTGGATGCAGCTATTACGCGTTTAACGGTTTGTGCCCCCGTCACCCTCCCCCTCTTCTTTCTTGCTGTGTCTTTCACCCTCCCCCTCCTCTTTCCCCCTTCATTCTATGTCTACTCCCCCTGCTCCTACCCCTCTCCCCTTGTATCTCTCCCTTTGCCTGCTTTTTCCCTTACGTATATGTCCTTATTTTGTCTCGACCTAACATGTAATTATGTAGCTATTCACTAATAACTGTGTAACCTTTGTAACGATGTAACCTGCAACTATGTTCTGATTCTCATGTAAAGCGCTCTGATACCTCCGGGTCTAGCCAGCGCTATATAAATCCTTTCAAATGTTGACTACTAGTCACCTATGCTACCCATATACTACTATCTTCCTCTTTTGTACTGAATGGCGAATACCGAATGTATGTATACTACCTCAACCATCTAATGTTTAATAACTGTATATTGTAAAGCGCTCTGATACCCGCGTGGGTCATGTTCGCGCTATATAAAACTTTATAAATAAATCCTAAAATATCAAAGCATGACATTAGGCATAAACACATTAGGCCCAAACCTGATTAGCATAAACACATTACGCATAAGCACATGATCTAAGGTGCATCACATTAGGGCGTTGCACCCTACCAACATAAAACCTGACCCCCAGGCCAACTGGCCTTCTCTAGGGGACCCAAATGCCCTAAGTCCAATTTTTTTAATTTTTTTTTATTTTATAAAGTTTTATATATCGCAAACTAGACCACGGAGGGTATCAGAGCGCTTTACATTTAGGATCGTTGCGTTACAGGTTACATCAGTTACAAGAGCAAAGTAAGGTACAGTAAACAAAAACAATGTTGCGAGAATTCGTAGGCGGGAGACGAGGAGGAACTGTGTCCAATGTCCGGCTGGGTAAGTGACGGTCGAGGGGGAAACCAGGGCCAATGTCCTCTATAGCTGTCTAGCAGCTCCACCGGGCATCAGCCATGTTGCACAAGTCTCAGCGTTCAGGAAAGATAGTATTGATTTGATATGATTTGAAAACTTTTATATAGCGCTGGCTAGACCCGGAGGTATCAGAGCGCTTTACCAGAGTATCGTTGTGTTAAAGTTACATCAGTTACAATAGCATAGTAAGGTACAGTAAGCAAAAACAATGTTGCAAGAATTTGTAGGAGGGAGACGAGGAAGAACTGTGCCCAATGTCCGGCTGGGTAGGTGACGGTCGAGGGGGAAACCAGGGCCAATCTCCTCTACAGCTGTCTGGCAGCTCCACCGGGCATCTGCCATGTTGCTCAAGAATCAGCGTTGAGGAGAAACAGTTAAGAATAGATACATATGCTACAGTTGCACAGTCAAGAGGCGGAAGAACATGTCCCCACTAGAGGGCAGAGGTAAGAGAAGGGGGGTGGGGGGAGTAAAGAAAAAAAAAAAAAAAACAATACAGGGAAGGAGCTGGGGGCTGCCATTTAGGCCGCCGAGGAAACGAAGGCAGAGGCGGTCGCCATTATAGGTAAGAATAGATACATGGGCTACAGTTTCATAGACAAGAAGTAGAAGAACAAGTCCCCACTAGAGGGCAGAGGTAAAAAAAGGGGAGGGGGGAGTAAAAACCAAACCAGAGAAGGAGCTGGGGGCTGCCATTTAGGCCGCCAAGGGAAAACGAAGGCAGATGCAACCGCCATTTTAGGGTCAGGCTCGACATGACTAGGCCTCTGTAGATCCTTGTGTAGGCCATGGTAAAGCTCCGCTCGTGCCCACCCCGGATCAGATGTGGCGGCTTCCAGAACCCGCAGCGGCTGTAGACAGAGTCAGAGCCCACAGAGGCACAGGGGCAGGGGTTTAGGCAGCGGCGGGCAAGTCTGGTGGGCGTCAGCGGTAGCGAGGCTGCAGCGGGCCGAGCCGGGGCGGATTCGGCCACACGCCTCAAACCCCGGATTGAGGAGACACAGCAGGGAAACAGCCCAGGTAAGGCGTAAAAGCGGCCGCCCCCCGGTAGGCTAGCGGAAGGCTGAGTGCCTGAGGTCGTGGGGGTGAGGCTGCTGTGGGCCAAGACCAGTGGTCATCCGCGGGGGCGCGGCTGCAGCGGGACGGGCCAAGTCAGGCTGGGGCCTGCCTCAGTCCCAAGGATATGTCGGGAGCAGGCGAGCCGGGACCCAGAGGGAGTCAGGTGCACCAGCCCTGAAAGGAGTGGTGATTCCCCGCTCCCTGGACCTTGCAGTCACTCCAGTGGACCCCGCCAAAGGCAGCCCAACATCCAGGAATCCAGCCGGGCAGTGAGCAGGGAGAGGTGGGAAGGACTCACCGGGACTGTTCTCCGATGATACGAGGAGGTCGCTGCAAGGAGCGTCAGCGTCCCGGTTTCTTCAGTGGCAACCGGGGTCTAGATCCTCTCACGGCAGGCAAGCGCCGGGTCGGACGATCCCACAGCGGGTAGCCGGGGTCCAGGCAGATCCAGGCGCTGACAAAAATGTCAGGGCGCTACGCTGCCACTGCAGCAACAGCACTGTGCGTCATGCACTGGGGTGGGGGGGTGCCACTCACCCCTTTCTTCTTATTAAAAACGAAATGCCCCCAAAGGAAAAATGGCACTGGCACTACTGTGCCCTGAGTCCCCCACTGGGACTTTTCCAAACAATTGGCCCCTCGGTGCAGCTGCCCGTAACTACGGTGCAGCTGTGTGAAAAAGGACAACACTGGCACTCCTGTGCCCTGAGTCCCCCACTGGGACTCTACAAAACAAATGTGACCAACGTTGCAGCTGCCCGCTCTCTCTCGCGGTGCAGCTGAGTAAAAATTTGCCCTGGCACCACTGTGCCTACTGGGTCCCCCAAGGGACTCTGAAAGAAAATGGCCCCACCATTGGAGCGGCCCACTCTCCTGCGGGACTGCTCAGGCACCGACAATGTGTGTGCCTCGGGGAGCCCCTCTCACCTGGGCTCTTCTGGTGCCTCCTCTGGCAGGGGGAAGGCACCGACAATAGGCAGAGTAACGCCCCACTCACCGGGGCTGCTCCAGGACTCTGCTCCTCTCCTTCGCAGGTCTTCAGGTCTCCGGGCAGGTCCTCAGGCACCGACAGTGTGCCTCGGCCAGACCCGCCCCGGGGCTTCTCCCGACTTCACCCGGGCCCCCATCCTGGGACCTGGGACTTCGATGTGGAGCCCGCGAGGCTCCGGACTTCCGCGAGGCAGCTGGCCCCGCCCACAACCAGGCAGTTTTGCCTGACTTCCGGGTTGCGCTGGCAGCGGCCCGGCGGCACCCCTTCTCGGCGGCTCCTCAGTGCGGGGTGGGCACCCGCCCGTAACCAAGCCAAAAGCGGGGTGGGCACCTGCCAAAGAGCACGCCAATGCGAGTGGGCACCCGCTCTCAAACAACTACCAGTGCGGTCCCGCCAGTCAAACCATCTCCAATGCGGCTGCAATTGCGGGGTGAGTTCTCTGATCCCAGGGAGCTTGCACGGGAGGCAGACCTCTGGCTCTGTGATGGAGGGTCTGAAGAGGCATTGGGGAGTGATCCCAAAAGGAGTGGCTCAGGTATCTTCCGGTCCTGTGTGGTGGAAGAGGTTCAGAGTAGCCCAGCTAGGTCCCGGTGTAGTGGGAGGGGTGTAGGGGCTCACGTCCTGTCTCAGTGGAGGAGTGAGTGTGGGACTGTGTGTCCCAAGGTGCCCGAAACCCAGTCTCAGGGCCTGGAGGGTTCCCTAAGGGAACACCAGGTTGGGGGCCTAGGCTGTACTAGTAGGCCATTTGAGGGGTATCTCCTAGTGTCAGGAGAACCTGGAGCATCTGTAAACGGAGCTCCAGTGGTTCTGGTGTCTGGCGGTGCCACTCCAGTTGGGAGGGTGCAGAAGTCCAGATTGAGGGGTGAGAGGGGGATGTGTTCCCCAGTGGGAGAACCGGTGGGTCAGGGACCAGCCAGAAGGGCTGAGTCTCCTAGAAGTGATCATGGCGACACCACTTCTGTCCTGGGGGATCTTCGCGCACTGTCAGATGGACAGGGGTCGGGAGATCTGCGCCAGGCAGACTGTCACACGACACATGAGTCATGTGTTACCCTCGGGGGGATACTGTGTGAGTCCCCAGAAGTCCTGGTGTGCCAGGCAAGTGTTCAACTGCAGGGTTTAGTCCCTGGGTTGGGAGGCCAGGTTCAGGTTCTGCATGACCTGGAGGGAAGGGCATCTGTAATCAGTGTCCTGACCGGGGGGATACTGTGTGAGTCCCCAGAAGTCCTGGCGTGCCAGGCAAGTGCTCAGCTGCGGGGTTCAGCCCCAAGGTTGGGAGGCCAGGTTCAGGATCTGCCTGACTTGGAGGGAAGGACATCTGTAACCAGTGTCCTGACCGGGTGGCTTCCATGGGTACCACTCCAGTTGGGAGGGTGCAGCTCTCTGGAAGGGGGTGCAGAGGGAGGGAGTCCTCGCCTCTGACCCCGGTGCAACCTGAGGGTTTAGACCCTAGGTTGGGAGACCAGCTGCTGGAGAGAGGTCCTGAACTGGTGGGAGAGTTGTGTTCTGAGGGTGCCTCTCCAAGGAGGAGAGTGCGGAACCCTAGAAGGAGAGGTAGGGGGAGGAGAGCCTTGCCCGTGACTTCTGGTCAGCCTGAGGGTGCGGACCCTAGGCTGGAGGATCAGTGGCAGTTTAGAACTGCCCTGATGAGGGGTAGAGTGGAGAATGGGTACTATGTGCCTGGGGCTACCGCCCCCCACTCTGTGAGGTGGCAAGGACCAGATACATCTGGATGGCCTAGGGCCTGGTCCTGGCCGTGGACAACTAGGGAGTACCAGTGGGGTAGCTTAGTTGGTCCTGGGAGCTTTGACAGAGGGAACCACATGGGTTCAGAATGGCGTAGAACTGGAGTGTGCCCCTGCAGTTGCGGGCCCGCGTCCGTTTTCTATCGCCCAAAGCAGGGAAGCCCATCCAGGTGGTGATTGGTCTACCCTGCGTTTTGGCTGGAAGGGGGTTGTGTTGGACTTGGCCCTTTTTGCAGGGTCATCCCTAAACTTTTTGCCTTTCTCCTAGCCTTTTTTCTGACATGGTGTTGGTGGTTTTAGGACTCTGGGCACTTTAGCACTGCTGTCCAGTGTAAAGTGCGTGTGCTCTCTGTGATAACCATTGTAAGATTGGTCTACACTTGTTTGGCCTATTTAATTTACCTGTCAGTCCCTTGTAAAGTGGTATCTCATATACCCAGGGCTGGTAAATTAAATGCTACTGGTGGGCTTGCAGCGCTGATTGCGCCACCCACCAAAGTAGCCTTTCAAACCTGTCTCAGGCCTCTGCCATTGCAGGGCCTGTGCACGCAGTGTTACTGCCGCTGTGACGTGGCACCTAAAGTGTGTGCCATGTCTGTGACCCCCCTTTTACTACATGTCAGTCACCCCTAAGGTAGGCCCTAGCTAGCCCTATGGGCAGGGTGCATTGTAGGTAAAAGGTAGGACATGTACCTTAAGTGTGTGACATGTCCTGGTAGTGACAAACAGCCATTTTTGGTTTCTCACTACTGTGAGGCTGCCCTCCCATAGGAATGCATTGGGGATTCCCTGATAAGTGTTTCAGTGGTAATTCCTGATATGAGAGGAGCAGCGTGGTCAAGTTTGGTATGTTTGGAATAGTAATAATAAATAAGGGTGGGCGGCAAATCACGTTCCGCTCGCGGAACTGGCGAAATTTCGGCATTTCCGCGTTCCGCGCGGAACGCGGAAATGTCGAAACTTCCGCGATCCGCGGCGGAACGGAATTCGGGTGCAAGAAAGCACTGAAGCAGGTGCCCGAGTTGGAGCTCAAATTCTGTAACGCATTAATCAGCACAAAAAATTCGTGAGCAAGGTCTCGAGGCTAAGCAGGAGTGCTTTCTGCCCATACTTACCATCAAACATTAGCTGTAATCCCCGATGGAGGTCTTTGCATCCTTGATTTTCCCGAGCGCAATCCCCGTGTAGGTCAAGTGACCAGGAGGTTCTTCCTCCTCATCTGCTGCTCAGATCCTGCTCTGACCCTTTATAAACAAGAGGCATGTGAACAGGCCTAGAAGCCCCGCCCGTTTGCCCCCGCCCCACATACACTAGTGGTATGCACCGTCTTCCCGCCCCTTTCCCCAGAATGATGGACAGCTTAATCAAAGGACCCCGGCGCTTTCGGCGCGGTGGCAAAGTTACAGACACACAGGTCACTGGGGTCAATTCTTCTGGACCTTTACGCAGCTGTAGTGTAGTTAATTACCCAACGAGGTAGCACTTACCGATTAGCCAGTAGAAAGTACTCCAGTTGAGTAGAGGTATTGCACAAAACGGAGGCATCTTCGTGGATAAATATGCAGGGCAGGTGTGCAGAATTCGTGAGCGTGGTTAAGCAGATGTGCCTTCTCTCCATTTCCAACGTGAAAAGTTAGCTGTAATCCCCGATGGAGGTCTTTGCATCCTTGCTTTTCTCGAGCGCAATCCTCGTTTAGAATTCGTGAGCGTTGTTAAGCAGATGTGCCTTCTTCCTATTTCCACCCTGAAAAGTTAGCTGTAATCCCCGATGGAGGTCTTTGCATCCTTGATTTTCTCGAGCGCAATCCCCGTGTAGGTCCAGTGACCAGGAGGTTCTTCCTCCTCATCTGCTGCTCAGATCCTGGTCTGACCCTTTATAAACAAGAGGCATGTGAACAGGCCTAGAAGCCCTGCCCGTTTGCCCCCGCCCCACATACACTAGTGGTATGCACCGTCTTCCCGCCCTTTCCCCAGAATGATGGACAGCTTAATCAAAGGACCCCGGCGTTTTCGGCGCGGTGGCAAAGTTACAGACACACAGGTCACTGGGGTCAATTCTTCTGGACCTTTACGCAGCTGTAGTGTAGGAAAGGCACTATACATTTACCCAACGAGGTTGCACTTACCGATTAGCCAGTAGAAAGTTCTCCAGTTGAGTAGAGGTATTGCACAAAACGGTGGCATCTTCGTGGATAAATATGCAGGGCAGGATTCAACGGGCGCAGCAAAATCTCCGCGAGCACACGAAATTCCGCGTGCTCGCAGAGATTTCTTGCCGTTTCGCGGAATTTTGCGGAACGCAACTCCGCAAATTCCGCCCACCCCTGATAATAAATGCCACGCAATGTTGTGCGCAGATTTATTATAACTATTTTAGAAATGCAACTTTTAGAAGTTGGCATTTCTGTGTGCTATGTGTCTGCCTGCCTGATGTGGATTGCATGTCTGGCTTTGGAGTGACAATGGCTGGTGAGGTGTGTGTGGCTCCTGGAGGGGCAGGGTGAGTCAGCGCTAGTCTGAATAGGGCATCTGCATTTGGAGTAGTGGGAGGAGAAGTCCCTGGTCCCTGAATAGGTCTGTGCCTAGCCTGAACAATGCTGGCCCCGCCCAGTGGTGTGTCTGATCACCGAGCCCCCACCTGACAAAGGGGAAGAGGAGCCCTGTAAACAGAGTGCTCCAAAAAACCCCAGAACCAGTTGGGACTGGTTCCCCCAAGCCCTGTGCCAGGGCAGACAAAGGAAAACTGAGTATAAATGTAGGGGCTGTGACCCCATGTTTCTTTGAGCTGTGCTTGTGCTTACTTGGGCTGGGGGGACACTCTGCCAGGAGGAAGCGCCGTGGGACCCAGCTGCAGCTTTTTGGCGGTCCCTGCGTGCTGGCCTGCCTGGCTGCGCCCTGCTGGGGTGTCCCCAGCCCCAAGGACTTTTAATTCCTGCCTGCTGGATTCCTTGCCCAGCTTTACCCCAGGAACTTTGTGGGGCTTAGCGCCTCGAGAGCGCTATATTTTGTTTACTGGAGCCCCAGAGGAGAGGACTCCAAGACTGCCAAGGAGAGAGGAGCATGTGGCCTGGCAGCGCGGGGCTGTGACGTGCCCCGAGGGAATCCGGGCGTGTGGGATTCCCCCTGCGCTGTTTACTTGGTGGGAGCCCACCCCGCGTTTTGCTTTATTGCCACGGGTGCCCACCCCGCATTACTGTGGATCTAAATAGCGGGTGCCTACCCCGCTGTGTGTGCCACTCGAGCGGGAGCCCACCCCGCTTTTGGGTTTATTGAGCGGGAGCCCACACTCCAACAGGTGTTGGCGTAACCCCGGAAAACAATTACTGAACATGTGCTCTCTGACAACCAGATTGAACAGCCCTTCAAAATCATTTGCGGTGCTACTCATCACCCAACCTTTCAGTGCATCACAACATTCATCCACAAACTCCCCCCAAGACTGGTGAGACAGTTTCCTACTGCCCCTGAACCTCAACCTATACCCTTCAGGTGTGACACCCTCTTCCTGGGAACTAGGTACCACGCTCTGGGATCTGGGAGTGGGACTTCCTGCACTGGACTCCATATTGCTGCCACCACTGGACCCCACCCTCACTGGGGAATCCAGACAACTAAAACTGCACTCAGGGGATAATCTACCCTCCAGAGCTAGTTTCTCTCTGGCGAAGGCCCTCTCTGCCTCCGCCATCCTCTCCTGCGCTAAGACCCTTTCGATCTCTAGCTTTTTGTCCTCAAGGGCCAACTCCTTGAGTCTCAACTCCTGGGCCCACAAGGCCTTTTTCTCCTCCAAACCCAGCCGCGCTATCTCCGTGGCATACTCCGACTGAAGCGTGTCCAAAGCCAGCTGATGTTCCCTTTCTTCCCTCCTATCTACCCACTCCTCTGGGGACAGGGAAAGAGATGGGGCACTGCCCCCGGCACTGGACCCAGCAAGGGACTCCCTATCTATGGGGTCCTCACTATCTACTGGCGTCCCTGTCCTGTCATTTTCTTCCTCTTCTTCAGACTCTTCAGGGCCACCCTCAGACCCACCACCCTCTTGGTGTGCGGCTTGGGCCCTCTCCCACTCAGAGTCCTCACGTCTCCATGTATCCTGTTGCCATTGTATCAGGGCTTCCCTAAGGAATAGCCGAGTGTCTTCCCCACTCACTGCTAAGCCTCTCTCATCACAGAACCCCCTTAACTCCAACATACTGTATGTCAACAGATCATGTATATTAAAGGCAGATTCCATTTTTGGCAAGGTACTAAAATCCACACAAGTGCAACACAAGACTCCTAGGCGTAAGATCTGAAGCAAGAGTACACAATTCAAAAATGACACTTTAGGAGAAAAATAAAACTCAGGAAAAATAATCCCCAAACCTGTGATTCTCTAAATGCAGAGTTTGCAGTGCAACCAGTTGTCGCTGTGGTAACGCAAGTCCTATCCTCACCGCTGACAACCAATGTTAGAAATGGGATTTCTGGTTGGCTAAGGCTTGCGTCAAAGTCAGGCAGAAACCACCACTCTAGTCAGGGCAAGGGAGTTACACGCTGAAGATAACCCCTGCTCACCCCCTTGGTAGCTTGGCACGAGCAGTCAGGCTTATCCCAGAGGCAATGTGTAAAGCATTTGCGCAACACACACACACAGCAGCAACACACTAGGCACACCACAAAAGAAACCCCACACAAGGTTATATAAAAATAGCCTTTGTATTATCATAAACACATTAGAATCATAATCACACAATTACACTGTGCCAACTAGCACTAGGCAATATTCACAGGGGATTATATACAGGACCAGGCCAATCGGGCCACGGTCAGAACCATCAGAATGCAGGTAGTAAATATAAAACACAACCAGTAATTACTGGTACCATAATGACCTAAGCATTATCACATTAGCATTAGACACCATCCTAAAATATCATAGCATGACATTAGGCATAAACACATTAGGCCCAAACCTGATTAGCATAAACACATTACGCATAAGCACATGATGTAAGGGGCATCACATTAGGGCTTTGCACCCTACCAACATAAAACCTGACCCCCAGGCCAACTGGCCTTCTCTAGGGGGCCCAAATGCCCTATGTCCAAAAATGTCAGGGCGCTACGCTGCCACTGCAGCAACAGCACTGTGCGTCATGCACTGGGGTACGGGGGTGCCACTCACCCCTTTCTTCTTATTAAAATATTAAAAACGAAATGCCCCCAAAGGAAAAATGGCACTGGCACTACTGTGCCCTGAGTCCCCCACTGGGACTTTTCCAAACAATTGGCCCCTCGGTGCAGCTGCCCGTAACTGTGGTGCAGCTGCGTGAAAAAGGACAACACTGGCACTCCTGTGCCCTGAGTCCCCTACTGGGACTCTACAAAACAAATGTGCCCAACGTTGCAGCTACCCGCTCTCTCTCGCGGTGCAGCTGAGTAAAAATTAGCCCTGGCACCACTGTGCCTACTGGGTCCCCCAAGGGACTCTGAAAGAAAATGGCCCCACCGTTGGAGCGGCCCGCTCTCCAGCGGGACCGCTCAGGCACCGACAATGTGCCTCGGGGAGCCCCTCTCACCTGGGCTCTTCTGGTGCCTCCTCTGGCAGGGGGAAGGCACCGACAATAGGCAGAGTAACGCCGCACTCACCGGGGCTGCTCGGGGACTCTGCTCCTCTCCTTCGCAGGTCTTCAGGTCTCCAGGCAGGTCCTCAGGCACCAACAGTGTGCCTCGGCCAGACCCGTCCCGGGGCTTCTCCCGACTTCTCCCGGGCCCCCCTCCTGGGACACGGGACTTCGATGTGGAGCCCGCAAGGCTCCGGACTTCCGCGAGGCAGCTGGCCCCGCCCACAACCAGGCAGTTTTGCCTGACTTCCGGGTCGCGCTGGCAGCGGCCCGGCGGAACCCCTTCTCGGCGGCTCCTCAGTGCGAGGTGGGCACCCGCCCGTAACCAAGACCAAAAGCGGGGTGGGCACCCACCAAAGAGCACTCCAATGCGGGGTGGGCACCCGCTCTCAAACAAATACCAGTGTGGGGTGGGCTCCTGCCGAAGGAGCACAAACGGGGGTGGGCTCCCGCCAGTCAAACCATCTCCAATGCGGCTGCAATTGCGGGGTGGGCTCCCGCTCAATAAACCCAAAAGCGGGGTGGGCTCCCGCTCGAGTGGCACACACAGCAGGGTAGGCACCCGCTATTTAGATCCACAGTAATGCGGGGTGGGCACCCGCAGCAATAAAGCAAAACATGGGGTGGGCTCCCACCAAGTACACAGCGCAGGGGGAATCCCACACGCCGGGATTCCCTCGGGGCACGTCACAGCCCCGCGCTGCCAGGCCACACGCTCCTCTCTCCATGGCAGCCTTGGAGTCCCCTCCTCTGGGGCTCCAGTAAACAAAATATAGCGCTCTCGAGGCGCTAAGCCCCACAAAGTTCCTGAGGTAAAGCTGGGCAAGGAATCCAGCAGGCACGAATTAAAAGTCCTTGGGGCTGGGGACACCCCAGCAGGGTGCAGCCAGGCAGGCCAGCACGCAGGGACCCCCAAGAAGCTGCAGCTGGGTCCCACGGCGGTTCCTCCTGGCAGAGTGTCCCCACCAGCCCAAGTAAGCACAAGCACAGCTCAAAAAACATGGGGTCACAGCCCCTACATTTATACTCAGTTTTCCTTTGTCTGCCCTGGCACAGGGCTTGGGGGAACCAGTCACAACTGGTTCTGGGGGGTTTTGGAGCACTCTGTTTACAGGGCTCCTCTTCCCCTTTGTCAGGTGGGGGCTCGGTGATCAGACACACCACAGGGGGTGGGGCCAGCATTGTTCAGGCTAGGCACAGACCTATTCAGGGACCAGGGACTTCTCCTCCCACTACTCCAAATGCAGATGCCCTATTCAGCCTAGCGCTGACTCACCCTGCCCCTCCTGGAGCCACACACACCTCACCAGCCATTGTCACTCCAAAGCCAGACATGCAAGCCACATCAGGCAGGCAGACACATAGCACACAGAAATGCCAACTTCTAAAAGTTGCATTTCTAAAATAGTTATAATAAATCTGCGCACACCATTGCGTAGCATTTATTATTACTATTCCAAACATATGAAACTTGACCACGCTGCTCCTTGCATATCAGGAATTACCACTGAAACACTTATCAGGGAATCCACAATGCATTCCTATGGGAGGGCAGCCTCACAGTAGTGAGAAACCAAAAATGGCTGTTTGTCACTACCAGGACATGTCACACACTTAAGGTACATGTCCTACCTTTTACCTACAATGCACCCTGCCCATAGCGCTAGCTAGGGCCTACCTTAGGGGTGACTGACATGTAGTAAAGGGGGGTCACAGACATGGCACACACTTTAGGTGCCACGTCACAGCGGCAGTAACACTGCGCGCACAGGCCCTGCAATGGCAGAGGCCTGAGACAGGTTTGAAAGGCTACTTTGGTGGGTGGCGCAATCAGCGCTGCAAGCCCACCAGTAGCATTTAATTTACCAGCCCTGGGTATATGAGATACCACTTTACAAGGGACTGACAGGTAAATTAAATAGGCCAAACAGGTGGAGACCAATCTTACCATGTTTATCACAGAGAGCACACACACTTTACACTGGACAGCAGTGCTAAAGTGCCCAGAGTCCTAAAACCACCAACACCATGTCAGAAAAAAGGCTAGGAGAAAGGCAAAAATTTTAGGGATGATCCTGCAAAAAGGGCCAAGTCCAACATGAATCATAAAAATTTGTTATTAGGAAATCGCAGACGGGAATCTTTGTACATGTGGCCCCATAACTTTTGCCCTAAAGTAACAATAACTAGCATCCATGCCATGCACAGCTAATTACCCCACATATTGCATCACTCATGACATGTGCCTTTTGCAGGTGGCCCAACCAGTTTTTTCTGCGGCCCAGAGTGTCCCCCCCCCTGAAAAGCACTTCTAGTAAATTACTGTTGTGGTGATGGTCAGGAACAAAGCATGAAGGCAGCTCCTTTTTCAAATAGTTTATTACAGAGTTAAAACAGCAAACTAAATCTCTTCAGCAACAGCTCCAAAGTTTAAATTCATAATTGACTTGAGCTTGGAACAGTTATAAAGAGATGCCACTGCACAAGCATAACATTCCTTTGTGCTACAACCACCCCTATTCCGAAAGAAAAAAACATACAACCAAGCTTTCTCTGGGGCCGCACCAAGAATCTGGAACTTGTTGCCGCCTAACATCAGAAGAATACCCTCTTTGTCAAGATTCAAAAAGGAAGCTAAAACTTTCCTAATGGGCAAATTCCTCCCATAAAACTCTCTCAGTGCACACAGCCCAGCGGCCTAGCGATATGTTTTTGCTCCATACTTGGACTCCACCTGTGTTAACCGGTCTTGATATCTGTGCCTTAACCCTGCGTTCTGGTATCATGGTCATCTGCTTATCATTGGTATCTTTTCATTTTTCACCGTCACTTGTCCTATCTCCTGCTAGGGTAACCTTTTCACCCATTACTACTTCTGTAATTAGCTGGTTATCTCTGCAAAGTGTTCTCATGATCGCCTGTTCCAAATATTGTAAATGACCCGTCATTCCCACAAGTGTAAATGCTGGATATCTCTGCAAAGTGCTCTCATGATCACCTGTTTCGAATACTGTAAATGACCTGTTATTCCCCATGTGTATGCACGTTCATCAATCCCTACCTATGTAATTGTTTATTATATCGCCTATTCTGAACTTTGTATAGAACTTGTTATCCCTGTAAAGCACTCTGATACCCTAACGGGTCACGTTCACTCTCTACAAAACACTAAATAACTAAAATAAATAAATTCTGATAACCTTAAAGGTACCAGGCACAAATGTAAACACTAACGCAGCACCGCTTATATTAACACAAACCACTTCCCAAACTTAAGGCCACAACAGTTACCTTTGGATCCACTGAAAAGCCACTGGGTGAGCGGGGGAATTGAGGAGTTGGAAAATGATGGAAACAGGGCTGACCTTTAGCATGTGTGAGTTGGGCATTTGCCCAGGGCGCCAACCTTTATAAGGGGAGCTGCCTTAAAAAGTATGCCTCCGACCTGGGAGCCAAAGAAACGTGTGTTTAAACACTGCTTCGGAAGGTGCTGACACCCATATCCACATTTTGTCCATTATTCTTTTCATAGCGCTCCCTAATCTTGACCCACCTCACCTGTCACCTCGATCTCCCAGATTTTTGATGCACAGGCAATTAAAGAGAACAAGTAGGGGTAGGTGCCAAGTTTGGTTTCGTCAGGGTGCTATCTGAACAAAGAACAGCTCTGGGGGGAATCGAGGAGCACACAGAGGACTGAAACTGGATGGGGCCAGAGGGCGACACCATGTGTGGAGACCTACGGTTGTAGTCTCTCGTGCAGTCAATGCAAGCACTTGAATGGTGCGGATGGATAAGGCAAACAGTCACTCAGGGGCGGTTTCTCTAGTAGGGCTCTGGGGCTGCACTCCACTGAAATTCCTACACATTCCTGAACAAATATTTAATAGATCAATTTATTTAGAGATACATTCGTATCTCTAAACAAATTGATGCATTCAAGTCTGGGCTGACTGTTCCAAGCTGCCGGCCCTGCCTCAGTCTGAAGCAGGAGATGGAAGCCATGCAGCAAGTCAACTTTCTGAACTGTGACGCAAGATGCAGGGCTTACCATTCTAAAGCCCTTTATTGTGATTGTGGTCTAAGATAGTATCCACTATAGGCCAGTGATACTTTCAGCGTCACTGTTTCAGGTGTCGGAGTTTCCGTTCCTGTGTGAGGTCAGCTGTCCATCATTCATAGGCATAGATCCCATCCTTTTCCATTCGTCAAACATAGGAGTGGATGCAAGCACACATGTTTTGGTGCCTTGTCCTCAGTAAGGGTAAGTGTTATAATGCAAATCTTGTCTTATGTATTTTGTTCTGAGACCCTTGGTCACGCTATCCTCCCCCACTGTGACACCCCAAGCCCTGGCTGCACGTCGCTGGCCCCCGGCAAAATTAATCCAAAGATGAGCAGGGTTTTTGTTCCCTTGTGAAGTTGATCCAAATATCTGAGTCAAGCGCAATAGGAGAAATATGTGCTTATAACAAAGACAGTTATCTGCTGTATGGTAATAAAACTGGCCCTATCTTCATGCCCCCAACATTAATGCCAAAAACATGGATTGATTTTGAACAATTAATATTAACAATGTTAAGGCAATTCATTTCAGCGATTTAGTTCCTCTCTTATTTCACATTTTACTTAATCTTGCATTCCCCAAGAGTTAGCTATTTTGTCATGTTGTGTTTCTGTATTTTTTCGAGGCATACTTTGAGGCGTGCTAGGTGTTTATAAAGTGCTTTGATTGAGAGCCCTGACCTGAGGCTGAAGCCAAAGCAAAGTGCCTGTCAGTGGGGTTGGCCTCTCTGCAGAGCATACAGAACAATGGTCATGCATTCCAGTTGCAATTGAAATTTGGTGGAAATGTGTGTGAAGGGGGTATACAGATGTCAAAGCATTTACAAGACAAATACAAAAGGAAATAAATTGCTTAAATGAGAGTGAGTACAGTGTATGTTTGGAAGTGGTGAAGTGAGGGAGATGAGAAGAAGTGATTTCAGAGAAGAGCGAAAAGACGGTACTGAAGAGGAAAGAGATGTTGTTAAAATGAGCAGATGGACGAGATATTCAGAGAAAAAGAGCATAGTATCTAACATAAAGTGCACATAACTGAAGGCCAAAATTCCTTCCACAGGCCTTAATACTATTTAATTCACAGACTCACAATTTCAGAATTGAAACATTTCCAATGTTAATTATTTATAACAAATCATTGTTTTTTTCTTATTTATCTTACACATCTAACAACCATTGACAAAGCCAATGGTACTGACAGGTTTTAGGTGTATGTCAGTTGTTGTGTTATATATCTGGATACAATTGCATATCGGAGAGAAACCAAAATACTAGCCGAGTGGCACTCTATGGGAGTCACAGAAATGTATTTTACATGTTCCCTTTTACAGATCCCCCACTCTGTTCATCCCACTGAAAGACCCGTCTGCAGATATTTCTATATGACTTATTGCAGCCAGCAGCTGCGGGTGCTTACAAAAGCCTGGTTAGACATTTTTTCCCAAAGTTCTGCATCCTGTGCAAAACACTTTGTAAGCACACACTTTAATGGGCTGAAGTAGTCATGCTGTACAATTTTCACATTACAATAACGGTTGAAAATAATAATGCTTTAAGATATCTGGCAGTTTGTAATGTGTTTAATATTCAAGACTATACGGTCCCACTGCTATATAAGCCTTGCTTTATCACTTAATTAATTTACTGTAAAATGAACCATTTGCCATTCTTTTTTCAATTGTTTCTCAGGAGGCGGACCTACCCTGTACCCCTCATTTCTCCATTAAGATTGCTCGTGTCACTCTATATGTAAAGGTCATATCCAATGTTTACGCCTCACCACTTTGAGGCACTAGCATTCGGTGATAGGTGAATACTCCAGTGAGCTGAGTCAAGTCTGATTCACAAAGTCTCAAGTAAATGGCTGAAGTAGGCTGGTTGAAGAAAGAAAATGGATGAAAAAGGCAGCCCGGAAGCCCACTCTATGCATGTTCTTAACAAACGGTATGGCTGACAAACAATAGGTCCGGTTGCCAACTGCACCATCAAAACCCATACCTATAAAGAATATTTATGAACTGATTCTCAAGACAAACTGATTGAGTCCTTATGTCCCTTAGACGTCAGTAGGGAACGTCAAAAGACGATACTAACCTCTAGCAAACACATTGACGTTTCATCTAAGAAAGCTGCATTCCTGGAATATACAGTACAGCTAATGCATACATGCTCAAGGTTAGTCGGATTCCACTGGACAAAGTGAAATACAAAGACTTTTTTAAAAGATGGAACTGTAAAAAGAACACCATTTCTTTAAGGTATAGGTTATGCACACTGGATCAGATTGCGCTTGCTATGTGCTTCATTGCAGTTGTGGGCCACTGTTTTAGTTAGCAATTTTGAGATCTATGAATAAGGCATCGTTTTAGAGACAGGATAGCCTGTGTTGAGAGAGTAAACACATCCCCTAATTGTCTGTATTCCACGGTTTCCAAGATCATATCTAGTGCCTATCATTTTAAACAATGCTCCAGTCCAATTATTAGAAGCCTGTTCTGTTCTAGAAGTTTGAAACTATATATTTTGATTGATGTTTGCCCATGCAAATCTAATCATTTCAGCTATTTTCTGACTTGAAAGCCCACCAAAATAGACACCATGTGACCTGGCAAACTAAACAATACATTTTGTCTTAATAGCATGAGGTGGAAAACAAAGCGAGGAGCTCACCAAATTCTCAGAGCTACGCCATGTGGCACCAGGAGGGGAGATACATATTTTTCAAGTGATTCCTAATAGGTAAAAGGAAGAGCTCCTACAGCATGTCACAAGGCTCTAATTGGTGTAGCTGTGTTCTTCTTTTGCAAAAGGTGGCTATCCCTCTCCGTCACTTCCATGCACTTCTTCTACTGTATAGTAGACCTTCCACATGAAAATATTGCATGCAGATGCCATACTGTCCCTTAATCAGCTCACAGTCATAGGGAAGATTGTGTAGGGCCACTAACATAAATGAACTCTGTGAAATCAAGAGCCTTATTTACAAGGCCCCTGTGCCCCCAGACTGTCACTTTTAGTGACGGTCCACCGGCGCACACCACGGGCGATATCTACAAGGCCACGTAAAGCCACCCTGCATGGTTTTTCATGGCCTTGTAGATATGGACAGAGGCAATGCAGCGCAAGTTGCTGTGTTGCCTCACCCTGGGTTAGGGAGGCATGCAATGTGCGTTATCGTGGGTGTTCCTACATAACACCCATGGCATTTGACACATTCCCAGATTTACGAGATTTTGTAAATCTGGTAATGCATCAAAAGCCTATGCCTCCTCAGGGGTGGCATAGGGAGGCACAATGAGGAGAAATAACATTATTTCTCCTCGTTGTTTCCTCTTTCTATGTATGCTGCTGAATGCAGCCCACATAGCAGGAGAAAATTGCTTCCATTGATTGTTTTTGTGCAGGAAGGTTTCCCTTTCTGCACAAAAACAATCACCCCTAAAAAGCAGACACCATTGCACCATGGTGCTAGAGTGCCTGCATTGGAGCATGGCATCCAATTGAGCGACAGCGCAGGGGAAGAGGACCAGAATGCATTGTATCCGATTGATAGGGTGCATTCCTGCCCTTTTCTTTTGACGCAGGGCAGTGCAGCAGGAAGGCTTGCAGTGCTTCCCTACGTCAAAAGATTGTAAATAAGGCTTCAAGTCTCAAAGCTCAGCAAATCCTGTCAATCAGGAGGACTTCATAGAGATGTTATTCCTTATTTAAGCTATCAAATATTACAAACATAGATGTAGCACAGAAGCGCAAGTTGGGTAGCAAAAGCTGAAGCACAAAACCTAATTGCCATTTAAGTAACTTTTCAAGAATATTATCCTTCAACCTTTTCATTGGCCATAGGTTTCATTACAGGTAATCCATCATAACTGATTGCAAGCGTTCAGAGTCCACTATGCCAACATCCTTTCCAAAATGGTTCAGATTGGAGCCAGAATAGTAAATGGGAATAGTAAACGTAAACACTTTAGTGTCCAACACCTTCCCCAAAATTGTTTAGATTGGAGTGGAAATAGTAAGTTTAATCCCTTTAGTGCCCAACACCTTTCCCAGAATGGCATAGACTGGAGTAGGAATAGTTAATGTAACCCCTTTAGTGTCCAACACCTTCCCCGATTGGAGTTGGAATAGAAAATGCAGCCACCTTTATTATTCAACACCTTCCTCAAAATGGTATTGATTGGAGTAGGAAAAGTAAGTGTAAGCCCATAAGTGTCCAATACTTTCCCTGAAATGGTCTAGATTAGAGTGGGAAGAATAAATGTAAACTTTTTGTGTTCAACACCTTTCCTGAAATGGTATAGATTAGAGTGTGAATAGTAAATGTATCCCCTGTATTAGCCAACAACTTTCCCAAAATGTTATATATTGAGGTGGGAATAGTAAATGTAACTTCTTTAGTGCCCAACACTTTCCCTGAAATGATTTAGATTTGATTGGGTATAGTAAATGTAACCCTTTTAGTGTCCAACACCTTATCCAAAATTGTTTACATTGGAGTTAGTATTTCATTTTTCACATTCATAGTTAATTTTTATACTTTTTATGATACCAAAGGTGCATAACACACTTTGTATTTTTATTTATTGAATGCATATTGAAATATGTTTTATTGCATACATATTTTTACATATATAAGAAAAATTGTATGGTCATTTTTAAACAATATATTATTAAGTTATTCATAAGAAATAAAACATGTAAATAACATATAGACAGTGTTGTACAGTTGTAAGTTTAAAAAAACAAATTCAATTGTGTTACTTTGTTTTTTGGTACACCAAGACAGTTGTTTCACACAAATGTTTTTTAAATCAAATGACAATGTTTTAAGTACATTTGAAATAATACTATTATTTTGATATTATTATTTATTTTACACGTTTTATACTTCACATACGTTTTTAATATTTATAACAATGTTTTACATGTTTGTCATTTTTTAACAAATGTTACAATTTTCTTTTAGATTTTATAAACATTTTTATATTTCATTCCTATAGGAAATTTTAATCTAGTTGTCATTTTTTCCTGCTGAATAATTTTTGTAGTCTATTTGTTGCAAATTTTGGTTCATTTTCCAGGAAGAATGTCACGGAAAGGTGCTGCCATTCGTCAGAGCAGGTAAGAACTTTTTTAAGGTTTTTTACATGGTTTTCGTGGTAGAGGAGATGTAGGGAGTAGTAGTAAATGGTAGAGTGTTGTTTTGTAGTTTTTGGAAAGTTTAATAGTACGTTTTGTGTTTTTGTTGACTAGGCATTTCTGTTAGGCATAAGTTGTACTTGTTAGTAAGATATCATTGTTATATATCATATTTTATTATCGACTTTGCATGCCTTCATTGTACTTTTCTTTGTGTGTGGGTATTGTCTCTTTTTTTAAGGGTTTACTGATTTGAAGGTGTCTTATGGACATTTGGAATTTTTCTTTCTTTTTTTTAAAGGAAATCATTTTGGTCTCTAGCAAACCAATATTTTTAATTTTGATTTACTTTGATTTTTTTGTTTTAACTCAGCATTTCTTTTCTTGTAATACCTTTTCATTTTTTTATGGTTCCTTAACAATTTGGATTGCTTCAATCGATTTCTAATAGAGATGTGTTATTTTTGCATTTTTTGTGCATCTTTACCTCCATTTTTCCTTTTTTGGTGGATTTTATTTTTGAATACATCACGACAGAGGAATGGTTTTACTTAGATTTAGGCCTGCTTGGAAAAATTCACTTCAGTTGCAGAGTTGGCTGAATTCGGGAACTCTGCGCTATGTCTGTAGTATGGAGTTGCAAAACAAGAACGGAGTGGACCCACTTTCCAAGAGACAGGGTACCAAATACAATCAATGTAAAAAGAATTTCTCTTGGGTAAGAAATTATGGACATCAAGTCACATTACACACAACCATACATAAACCTAAAGCCCACTCAGACTTCCATTTGTATCAACAAATCAGGACCCAAAGAACAATTATAAGCACATGTACAAAAACAAATCCCAGTATCACAAGATTTCTTTTATTTAAAATCACAAATCAAATAAAAATAGACATAATACAAATAAAGATTAAATATAAAAATTATATATCAACAAATTCATACATTCGATAAATCGATCATTTAAAATACATGAGAGACAAAAAACAAGTGAAACATTAAAAACATCATAAATCGGTTATTTCGACTGAATCAACTACGTCGGAGTCTATCAGTGTTCATATAATTAGACTCAAATGTTCCTCGAATATAACCCTGTGGCAAAAAGCGTCGACGCGTTTCGGTGGCTGTAATTTATTTGTGAACCACCTTCCTCAGAAAAACAATAATTATAGTCTCTCCTATTCATGAAACATTCATATATGCCTTAAAGGATGATACTGGATAGTAAGCCACAATCCTTATTTGATGTGGAGTCGTGGTAAAGATAGTAAAAAATATATATATATTGGAATATGAGGGTCCACTAATTCAGAAGCCTTTATGCCAGAGGTTAAATGATCCTCAAGCCTTGCTGGGGACCGTAAGTGTTGTTTCCCTCAAGCTCACTTCCAGTCATATTGGTTAAAAACCTTTAATTAAACGAAGTTCCCCACATGCAGTAAACTTATGTTTGTGACTTCGTTTAGCACAGAAATAGCTGTATCTTTCTTGGTCACCGTGGCAAATTCCCTCTTTCTATTTCTCAAACGTTCTGGTTGAGAAGGTAACTCGCAGCATATTGCACCATATCCCTTCACTCCGCAATAGGAAGGCCCATTAAATTCTGCCAACCGGTGCGTGGCAAAATGTTTTTTCCATTGGTATGCGCAAGACTTGCTTTGGTGCTCGCTGGCGAGCGTGACGTCACGAGACTTGCTGGCCGCTTATGAGTGTCCATGAGATTTGCCAGCCACTAGTATAACTTCCAGACGCAGCAGCGCCTTCCAGCACCTTTTTTGTGGCGCTCGTGAGCACAAGTGACAGTAGCTGCACTTCGAGAAGATTCTCTTCTCGAGAAGCAGCTCAATTTTCTCAAACAGTCATTTTCGAGTTAATATTCTACTCCAAAGTACTGTTCAAGTTATTTTTTTGTGAAAGAAGCCTTTTTTTACTTGTTTTTTCTCAACAAGAAGGAAGTGCCCCAGAGACTCCAACTTCCGGTTCCTGTCCACCAGGCTCTTCCCAGTGCTTTGACTATCTCTGGTCACTTCTCATTTGGATTTGGAGCTGGAAAGATCACTTTCTTTGTCTGCTGCATATATACCATTGGATTTAATGACTTTGTTTTTCTGATATCACAAGTAAGTTAAAAAAATGTTGGCCTATTACTAGTCATGGGTGCAACAAACACATGTTTCTGTGGTATCTGTTGTTTTTAAATATCATTTAAGGCAAAGATGGCATTGGATTAAATTATAAATGTGATTTTTATGTAGTTCATGTTTTTGTTGTTGTTCCAAAAAGTGTATACATGGGGTAATATTTGATGCCTTGGGAGGATGTGTGTTGTTGTAAATATTTTATAGCTCAGTTAATTTTCATTTTTGGCATTGATGAATTCATGGTAGTGTTTTCATCAGTGTTTCCATGCCTCCTTTTTCTGGCCAGTGTGTGTGTGTGAGTGTGTTTGCCATAGGCCACCATTTATCTTTTTTCTCCATGCCATGTGGCCAGGGGCCATTTTGTGTAGTCAGTGTCCATAGGCCTGCATGTGTTCTTTGTTGTGGCCATACTCCTTGTTTGCTGTTGTTGGTTGACCATGTGGCCAGTGGCCATTTTTTGTAGTCAGCCAGTGTACCTTTGTCTTAGGTCCATGTCTGTCAGCGAGGCAGCCACTGCAATTATAGCAATGCCGACGAGCAGTGACATTGAATTGGATTTGTCTCTTTTGCAAAGTAGCACCTTATCGTTGCAGGAAGTTGAGCAAAGTGGACAACAGCCAGCAATAGTAGATCTTCCCAAAGTAGGAGCAGAACAGGAGGTAGAGCTTCCTGCTGAGCAAGAACCTCCTGTTTTATTGGCTTCCAGATCTCCAGCAAGAAATGGGAAGGGTACTCTACCATCTTCGCCAAGCCCCCTTTCTGATGATCAGGACATGGATTGGACTCTGGCAGAGTATGAAACAGGCCAAGTGAGGCAAGGGAAAAGGAAAGTTCCTGAAAGTCTTACAATTATGGGGGATGAGGATGATGAGCCAGTCATTGTCACGGAAGCTGGCCCAGAGGAGATTGACATTACCCCTCCTATTCAACTGGCTCTGAGGGATGTGGCACTCATGCTACCACCAATGCCAGCACCAGCTCCCATATTTGTAAGGCCCCTGCTGAGACCTGCATCCAACAGTACCTCAATAGAAGTACACACTGCAGAGAGGCAATTGTCAACACACCTACATACCTCCAGTTCTTCGGCATTGGCAGTGGCACTAGTGGCCTACTGAAAAAGTTCACCTCCCCAGTTTGGGGCTTCTTTATGATAAGCAAGCAGGAGGGTAACATTGCAATATACTCCATTTGCTGCAAGAGTGTTCCTCGAGGTAAGCCTGGTTCACACTATGGCACCGAAGGCCAAACAACTCATATGAAAAAACATCATGCAATCCCCTGGGAGGCGCACCTTAAAAAATAGCTGCAGTTGGTGGTTGTGAAGGTGATGAAAGCAGGGAGTCTGCTCCGATCACGGTGGAAGGTGAAGGCGATGAGGAAGAAGAGGGTGACATCTTCTTTACACAAAGCAGCCCTGTCCCGAGCAGTGCACCAGTATCAGCCGCATCAGCAACCTCGAAATGGCACGAGTCTTATAGAGACACCACAGCAACAGCATTCAGTGACTGCCCGAAGAAACACATTGAGGGCCTGCTTACTAGTTTGGCAGGTTACTCCATCACAAATGTTAATGAAATCCCATCTGCCAAATTACAATTCCTTTGTATCCTATGGAACTTGTAATATGACGGACTGGATATCCGTCACGTTTGTGATGGAGTATACCCTCCGCCAAACATGTTATTGGGCCCTGATTCTACCTACTGTTTCTTCTCTTCGGAAGTCCCCTGTATCAGTGGCACCAGAAAAGAAAAGATCCAGGCTACTATTACTGGCATGTTTAGGCAGGAGGGGCTGTATAAATGGAACCCCCCCAATGGCACGTTTGTACAACGGGAAGCTGGCTAAAATGTTAGCACTGTACCTCCTCCCTTTTTCTTTTGTGGAAGGAGTGGGTTTTTTAGAATTTGTGGCGACCATCTGCCTGAAATGGAAGGTTCCCTGTCAGACCTATTTTGCCAGAGCTGCTGTTGCCAGTTCTGATGGCGTAGTGGACTAATGCGTCCACTGTAGGGGCCTGTGTTCGACCTCATGGTCACAGGTTTATATACCTTGGGTCCACTTAGCCTTTCATCTTTTTGAGGTTGATAGAATGAGTATCATTGAGTTGGGTAACAATAAGAAACTGTTATTCAGTGCCAAGATACCCTTGGGTGAATGTGCGCTTTACAAATGCAATTTATATTGTGTTATAATATGTTATGTTATGTTGTGTTATGTTCCAGCGCTCCATCACGTTGTGCTGGAATTAGTTGGCCAAGCTTTGCAGCAAGGTGCTGTTCACACTATCCACCTGACAACAGACATGTGGACCAGTTGTCAAGTCACTGATTACATGTGTATCGCGGCACACTGGCTCTTGTTTTTGGAGGTTAAGCAGCAGCTATTTACAGGTCTTGACACTGAAGAAACTTTCAAGGGCGTTTGACAACATACAACAGTAGCCATGTTCGCCATGGACAAATTCCATACAGCTGTAAACATCTTGGAAGTCTTTAGCAGCAAGGTATGTGAATGGCTGTGACCTAGAGGTCTCAGAATTGGCTGTGCTGCCACGGACGATGGCAGCAATATAGTTAAGGCCATGGCAGATGGGAAATATTTCAGGGTCCTGTTTTTGGCCCATTGCATCAACATCGCTGTGCAGGACTTTCTCCAAAAAGAAGACCTTGTCAGCAACTTACTGATCACTTGCACAAGAATCTGCACTCATTTCAGCCATTCTTTTAAAGTCTTTAAGCAGTAGAGAATCATTCAGCCTGCTAACAGAGTACCAGTTAAGGCTCTCATACAAGAGGTGCCAACATGTTGGAACTCGACCTACTACATGTTGCAATGTCCGCTTGAGCAGTACAATCCGATCAATGAGTTTGTCATGCAAAGAGGGGTTGCAACTGGGAAAAGCATGCTCATTGAGATAGACAAGTGGGGCCGAGTCAAATGCCTGACAGAGATGCTAATTCCTTTTGAAGTTTTCACACAGGAAGTCAGCAAGGAGAACAGTATGATGGGCCAAGCTATCTCATTGTTGCATCTGTAACAGGTCTAGTTAAAAAGGTGTCTGAAAGGTTATTACTTGCAGGTGTGAATGAAAACAAAGATGCGCATGAGTTGAATGAAGGCTTCATCCTTCATTTTGCTGATAATACAAGGCTACAAAGAGACATCATGTCGTCCAAAGAGTACATCTGTGTCACAATACTTGATTCACAGTACAAAAGAAATACTGGCCACTTTCATTCCTTTTTCAGAAGGGGATGTTTCAAAATACAAGGCGTGGATTGTTGAGCGAGCCAGGGGCCGGGAAGAAGAACGGCTGGACATTAGAGTCCCACTCCCGGGCAGAAGTTCTGAGGTGCTGCCTTCAACTTCCAGAGAGGGCAGTCCTGTTGTCTCACAGAAGTCAACACCAGCAACAAGAACACCAGCAGCAACAACAACAACAGGAATATAGGAATCAACCTCAACCTCTATATTGGCTTGGTTTCAAGTGGCAGGTCTTAAGTCCAGTGCAGAAGCAAAGGAAAAAGAGTTTGAGGAAGTGGCAGCATCTATGACCACTCAGAGTATTTTCCAGTACTATCTGGATGGCCCAAGGGAGGTCTATGTGGATCAAAACCCATTGGTGTATTGGTATGGGAAGATGGGCCAATGGCCAGAGCAGAGAGTGTCTGGGCTTGTCTGATAATCAGAGTGCCTGCTGAGTGTGTGTTCAGTGCAGCTGGCACAGTTGTCACAGTGAGAAGGACCAGTCTCTTGCTTCAAAACATGGAGAGATTGGCCATGATCAAAATGAACCAATACTTCATACCAAAAATTTACACTGTTCCTGAAATACCACAGGAGGTGTATGAGGGTGATTGGTCAGACTCAAGTGTGTTAGCTGACCAACGTCTGGACGAACCACCTGAGTTTGAGGAGGAACTCGACTGAGAGTAGGCCACCTTAGAACTTTTTAATTATTATTTACCGTCGAACTGATTTGCCAAAAAAAGAAAATGGATATAGCTAGGGGAACATTTTATATTATGTTTATTTGTGTCTGACTGACTTATGCAGCCCCTTCATTTTTAGCACATGTATAGCCAGATTGGAATTCGACTAGTGTGCAGTGAAGAAGCCTCCCAATTCCCTTCAAGGACATTAAAGACAATCCCTTCCTCTGTCCCATACCTATCCTTTTTTTCATCCTCAATCAGGACTACAACAGATCATTTGATTTGCAAGACTGCCCAATGTGTGTTGCTTGTATTAAAGAGGAGATACAATTGTGTACCACTGTGCTTGTATTGGAACAGGCTACAGTTAGAAATGGAATTCCTGGTTTACTGAGGTATGCACCCAGGCCAGCAGGAACCACCACTCTAGTCAGAGTGAGCTAAATACACACTGATAGATAAAATGTGCTCACCTACTGGTAGTTTGGCACAGAGCAATCAGCTTATACAAAGAGGCCATATTGTAGAAAAATAGAGAATATTAATGAGCAAAACAAGACCAAAACAACAAAACAAAGTGGAAGTCAAGATATTAATTTTTAAAGATTAAATGCAAACACAGTGCTTCGAAGTCAATAGAGGTCAAAAGGTTACTTGAGGTCGCGAGGGACCAGTGAAAATCCAAAGTTAAGGCTGGCCACTTAGGAGGGCAGCCCAGTTACAGGACCCATGCAGGGCCTGCTGAGAAAGTACCTTGGGTGGAGCAAGGTGTTGATGCTCATGGCACAATGCGTCAATCTTTTCCACGCAGTTGGGTTACTGCCTCATTGTTTAGCTTTGCTGAGTTGAAGGCAATGCGTCGTCATTGAGTCGCGCAGAGCATAGTCGTCGGGCCGCGCAGGCTGTAAAATCTCTGTCATTGAACAGCCCCTGTGCCGGCGTCGAAGGGCAATGCATCGGTTTTGTAGCAAAGCAGCTGCAGAACCCACTTCTGAATTCCAGAACTTGGAAAGGGCATTTCAGGCAAGGGTAGAACTCACAGAAGGCAGAGTCCAGAAGCACCATCAGAACTGCAGGAAGTCTTAGTGCCCCTGAGACTTCAGAAAACAGGAGGTAAGCCAGCAAGCCATTTGAGATCATTTGGAGGAAAGGCAGAGTCCAGCTCTCCTTCAGCTGAGTTAGGGAGCAGCAGGCAGTAGGGCAACAAGCAGAAAAGCAGTCCTTCCAGAAAAGCAGTCCAGTTAAGTCCTTTAAGCAGCACAGCGGTCTTTCTGACAGAGGTTCAGTTCAAGAACCAGAAGTGTCTGATTTTAGGGGTTCAGAGACAAAGGGGCCGATTCCAATTCAGGCCGGAAATCACTCCGACCGAGCCGGACCCGGAGAGATTTCCGACCGAATCGGACTCTGGCAGTCCGACCGAACGAGTACGATGCGCATGCATGCAATCGGACTCGAGTCGGTCGGACTCCCATTGAAGTCAATGGGAGCCGGACGTACAACGCGTACGCGGGCTCCCATTGACTCAATGGGTGCGAGGCGAGCAAGGGCGCCCCCTACACGGGTACGCCTTGATGCGACTCGCGGCGTACATGCACAGGTAGGGGGGACCCATGGGTCCCCCCTGTGTGCGACTCGCGCGGCTACGCATACAGGGGGGGTCTGACACAGACCCCTAAAGTCCGACTCCGACTGCTCTTTTGAGCCGGACGGCGCGAGTCGGTCGGACTGCTCGCGGCGCGCATCGTACTTGCCCGGCCGGGGAACGTCTCCATTGCGCGGTGCGAGTCGTGTCTGTGCGAGTCGGTCGGAGCGGTTCGGACCCGCGTACGAGTCGGTCGGCGATTTCGCGTGCGCTCGCATCGTACTCGCTCGGCCGGACGCACGTACGAATCGGTCGGGAAAGAGGGCTCCGAATCGGATCCGGTTAAGCTGAATCCGATTCGGTACCCTACCGGCCGAGATCGGAATCGGCCCCCCAGTATGTAATCCCAAAAGTGCCTTTGATATAGGGGGTGACTTTAAAGCAGCTTCCTGGAGTGCACAAGGATCCCTTTCAACCCAGTCCTGTCTGCCAGGCTTTCTATGGGGGGAAAATCAGTGCTTTGTGTGTGGACATGTGTTAGAACCATCATGCGCGCTGCATCGCCAACTCTGCGATGCAGCGCGCGCAAGGTAAATTGTTTTATTTATTTATTTACTTACCTTACTCCATTCCGCCGTATGTCGGAGTCCACTACCCCCCCCCACCCTGCCCCGCCCCACCGTCCCGCAGCACTCCCTCTGCGAGCCGCCACTGAGTGCCAGGGTCAATGCGATCTCAAGAGCTGTGTGCATGGTGTTTCGTATCTGCTGGTGGTAGCGTTTTAAGCAGCGGTGGCTGGTGGATTATGGAAGTAGTGGGGCCCAAAAGCACAATCCAGCACTTTGCCTTTCGCCTAGCTTACCAACCCCCAGGCCACACTTTCAGTTCACACAGAAGCAGACATGCATACACACACAGTTGCAGGAATGCACACAGATTCACACATACATACACCTGCAGTCCCCAGCCCTCAGACAAAGACACACTCAAACTTTTAAACACAAAAACTTACCTGGGCAGGCCCACGATTGCCAACTCTCACATTTGTTTGCAGCAACCAGTGGCAGACTCACGAGTTTCCACCCCATCAGAAGCTGAAACAGGGTTGAAGGTGCCGACGTAGACCTTTTTTCTCTATTCCAGCTTCTGACTGGGCTAGAGGGCATGTGATTGACAAGCCATGAAGCTCCACTATCTGACATGCTGCACTGCGTGATGCTAGTGAAGCTTGTCAGATATATATTATGTATGTGTGAGGCGGGGCTTTAACAGCCCCGCCTGAGACATATGCAATACAACTAGGGAGGCCCTCTTCTGCTGGCAAGGTAATAAAACAGGTTTTACATGCAAATAAACACTCCATGAGATTTTTTGTTTTCATATAAAAGCTGTAATATGCCAAGCAGTAGTGGCAGAGGGAGGTAGTGGGTTGACACCCTGGTGCCCCTAGGGGCATCCACTGCTGGTCTTAAAGCTGATTTAAAGATGTCCTTATCTGTGGTGTCTTGACTTGTTCTCCGTTTGCACTCAAGTTTCTTGCAATTGCATTTACAATTACTATTCAAATTAGTGGAAGAAGTGTTTATTTCTCTGTTGCCAAACTGAAGTTATTACTTATTAAGTGTAATAAGGTAACTCAGCGTTAGTCTGCAGGATAGATATCTTTGCTACAGAAAAAAAAGACTCTAGGAGTGTTTCACTGTCAGGACATGTAAAACTTAAGTACACATATCCTACTTTTTAAATACAATGTACTCTCCCCGATGAGCCTTTGGGGCCTATCTTAGGGTTGACTTATAAGTATTAACAAGCATTGGCAAAGCTAATCGGTCTCGACAATCCGAGAAATTTTGGCATTGTCAATGTCAATGTCTTTTAGCCACGTTGAATAGCAGCATGGTTGCTGTTTAGCATGGCCGAATGTCATATAAAAAAGCGCTATGACCCATCCTGCGTTGTATGCTGAACTCATATATTTGAAAGGGCTTTCATGTGCGATAATGAAGAAAAAAGTAATGCGTGATAGCGAAGAAAAACGTTTTGGCGAAAAAACATATTTAGGCAGGAGCACACTGCACTGTATTCTGAACTTACATATTTGAAAGCGTTTCCTGCTCAATAATGAAGTAAAGATTGTAATAACCCTTTCCTTGCAGTGTAAAAACTGTCAACCATGACCTCACCTCCATGAAAGAAAAGTTCCCTTTCAGACCGTGCCCTTCTGCAAGAATTATTTGAACAGACATAAAGAGAATTTCAAACGGATATGGATTTAGCGAGTAAACTCCTCAAGCATTTCCACAGGAAGAATGGACAGGACACAACCCGAAATGTTATTGTGTCACTCTGCTTGCTTTAAAGATTGACCTAACATTTGGATTTTCTTGTCATTTGCACCCTTTCCCAAAACCACTCAGCTGACAATATTGCACGTCCAAAGAAAAAGTGAAAGTCAGCTGCTGGACTACACATCTCTTCCGTCTTCTCTCTGGTCAGTCGTGACATCAGACAACAAGTATTCCTCAGCCAGTAGCAAGCACACATAGCGCTGCAGGGGTGCGGAAACATGACTTGTTTGACAGGACGATTCTGTCTTTTCTCCGCAGAGATCTGGTTTACAATAAATAGAAACTGCATTTAGGGAAGTGGGCGGGTCTGAGTCCCACAGAGGTGGGTGGGCCTAGGGGAAGAGTTGGAGATGGCAAGCGTGATTAGAGTATCACTGGCAACTATTCAAGTTCGTCAAAACTAAAGCCATCTTGGAAAGACTAAAAAAACATAAGTTGCATTTGAACATTTTTCAGCATTCTTATGGCTTTTCGGTGTCTCATGCGTGACTCTTTGGGTGCCTTCAATGGCGAATAGAAGGAACACAGCAGTGGAACAAGAAACAGGGATGGAGGGCAGGGGATTGGGATAAGAAGCAACAGGGAGAGGGGAGAGAGGTGTTGTGGGACCGGCAGAAGCAAAATGTGCATAAGGAGGTGGGGGGAGAAGAAACTAAAACAATCAGAAAAGCAGGGGGGGTTGGTGCACAGAACAGGCTCCCTGTAAAAACAGCATCTGACATTTGATCTCAGTCTTTGAATGAAGCCTGGCAGCGACAGCAGCAGCTCCTGTAACCCGATGCAAGCAGTCCAAGTAAGCAAAACAAACAGAGTTTTTACTCACACATTCCGTATTCAAGAAGCAGCGAAGCGGTAGGGGGTTGGGGACATTTGACCTCTTTTTTTGAATTCACAGCAAATATGATGAGATAAGAACTAGATTTACAAGAATGTTTACAAAGGAGTTTGGATCGAGTGAAAATGCGTGCACTCGTGTTAGGTGCTCTTCAACAAAGAAAAAAGTAGTTCCTGAAACAGATCCTAAAATGAAATCAGTGGAGAGATAGTGTACTTGGCCCCTTCTCTTGGGGAGGGCTAAACACAGGACGAGGTATGGCAAATGCATGCCATGGACAAATGGGGAGAAAGAATATGAGAGCGATGATGGAGTCAGCAAATGGGAAGCCTATGGGTGGCCCGAAGCCCAAAATTATATACATGTCTCGAAGAGACAGCGCTGTCTAGCCTAGACCTAAAAATGACGTTTCATCTTTGTTGATTTTTCAAATAGGAAAATATGAACAGTTAGTTTTAGAAATGTACCATTTTTGAAGTGTTAGAAAAGTTTCACCACTTACCTTTTAGAGCTTGTTGGCAGAAATTGGTGATTATTTACTTTCAGATTTTTTATTATATAGATTTATTTAATCATTCGACCATCTCCTGTGCTCAGCATCAATGCCCCTCTATTTATTGGGCCTGCAACCAAGTAAAATAGACACTGAGCATAGGGCTTCCCCATTCCCCTGTTCGCCAGTACTCAGTGGGCATGCCTCTCTCCAGAGTCTGTCCACAGTACAACTTCCCCAGTAACTGTTAGTTTTTAAGAATGTAGCATGGCATGTAGCTATGACCTGAGCCTTGCCCTGTGGCCTGCTGACTATGACATTTGGCTGTGTACAGATGGCACTATGTATAGGGCATGATAGGTCAAATACCCTGATCGATATTACTGTAGAAACTCAGGGGCTTATTTATGAGCCCTTGCGTCACATTTACTCCGCCATTGCATAACTTTTTGTGACGCTGCAGCGGCGTAAATAATGCGCCACATTGCTCCATATTTACGAAGTGACACATCTAGGCAGATGCGTCACTTCGTAAAGCCCTGCACTACATTAAACCTGTGTCAGGTATAATGTATGCAGGGTGGGCGTTCCCCCGCATCAAAGCCTCGTAGAAGTGGTGCATTGAAATCTATAAGATTTCAGTGCGCCACTTCTAGGATGCCACTGCGTCAAATCCTTATGCCTGCCTCATAGCAGGTGTAAGGGTTGCGCAGTGCTATAATCATAGCCCTCCTCCCTGCATTGCTGGAGTTGCGTCCCGCTTACGGCACAACTCCAGCAATGCGTCAGTTTTGCGCCGACAGATACGTCAGTAATACTGATGTATCTGTCATTCCTTGCGATATGATGCGTCATACAGTAAATATGACGCATCGATGGTGTCACAAGGAGGGCGCACTGAGAAGTGTTGCATCGCTGCTTTGTCGCAGCGATGCAACACTTCTCGTAAATAAGGCCCTCAAAGTTCAAAACGGAAGGTGCTCCTGGTGATGACACAGTGTAAGTGCAATTGTGTAACAAAAGTGAAGAAGTGCGCAAGAACAGTTTATAAACAAGGAAAAAGTCCACTGGATACTGAACCGTTATTAACTTCCTTGAATGTTAACTAATGACTCTTCTACAACATAACACTGCTCAAAAGCTGGCAAGACCCGTCCTGCATTTTGAGCGTTTTATTCTTTTTCAGCCTCTAACATTGTCCCCCTCAGTTTGCACAATGGTGCACTTGCTCCAAGCAATAACACATGACTGGCTATCGATGTTGCACACCTCAAACAATTCCAGTTAAAGGTATTTTACAGAGATAGCACCAACCTTTTTTGTACTTTTTGGATACCCTACTGAGGGTTTATTGCATAGCATTATTTCCTTGTCTTATTTCTTTCAGGTGGAGTGAACAAGACCAGAGCTTGTAGATTCCAAATACCTTACCACTACACCAGACTTCTTTACTCAAATTTCCCACCACACAATTAGCCAAATCTCAGCTGACCTTGATAAGGCTAATAGAAGATGACAAACTCTGAAGTAAAGGCATACACTCACTAGTCACATTAGCTTTAAGTAACTGAAGTGAAATAAAATGCGTTTCACATATTGAAAAGACCTTTGTAAAAAAGACAGAAAACAATGCAAAAGAAGTAATTTGAGAGTAAAAAAAACACATTTCTGATATTTTTTAATTTATGTAAGTAAAAATATACAGAAAATAGTTTGCATTTTAGTTTAAACTGTGTTCTTTAACTATTATTTGACCTGTTCTTATTAATGGATGTAAGGGCCAGTGAAGCACTTGTTGCTATACCAGCTCCAGTGGGAGTTGAAATGGCTTGCTCTTGGTTGGGCCTATAATCAGGACAACTGGAATTATGTGATTGTGTGGCCACTGCATTTTTTACATAATTATGAATTTGCTGCATTTGCCATGTAATACATCATCTGCTGCATAATGTGCAGATTTCAACAAAAGATTGTTTCTAGCTCAAATGATTCAAAAGTTACTGAAAACACAGCGACTCGTGTTGCTGCACAGTGGAAGGCCTTTTTCAGAGGTTGACTGGTCCCCTTTCTGCTGCTTATTGCTATATTTTGGTATTACGCTGGTACAAATGAGTTGCAACCTATGCCCAGACACTGTTAACTGTTAAGTGTAAAAATGAGAAAATAATAAAGTAATACCATCACAAAATGTGCCACATTAAGCCGCATAATTTGCCTTTTCTGGCCGCATAATTTGGTCCTCCCCGGCTGCATAATTTGGCCCTTCCCTGCCGCATACTTCTAGTGGTCTTGCCCATAATAGACTTTGATCTTTTATCCCAGGTCACAAGATAGATGCAAATAAATATTGCAAGAAAGAGGCTAACATAACAGTGCTGTGGGGTGCGGGCAAAGTGGTGCAAAAGGGCCCATACACTTGACAGAATTAAAGAAAGTTATGAAAATAGCAAAGAAAAAAGTGAGAGGCCAATGGAGTGAAAGAACAAGAAATAAGAAAGGATATAGAATCGCAAAGAAGTGAAAATGTTGGTTAGAAAGAAAGGAAGCAGAATTGAAGGAAGTAAAGAAAGGACTAACACTACCCATGAATAGAAAGAAGGAAAAGAGGAAAGAAAGAGATACAGAGTTTTGGAAATACAGATAGAAAAGAAGAAAGAAGAAGAAGAAATGAATGAAGGATGTAAAGAAGGGTGTAAGAAAAAAAGAAAGAAGGAACAAAGAAATAAAAAATAAAAATTGGAAGCAGGGAAAGACAGAGAAAATCTTGAAAACACAATGAACTAACAAAAAAGAAAAATATGAGGAAAAGAACCTGAGAGACGATGGAAGGAAGTAAAAAGGCAGGAAGAAAGGGTTATGAAAAAAAGGAAATAAGAAGAGAAGGGCAGAAAGAATCAAAGAATGGACAGAATAATGAAAAGAAAGGGAGAAGGATGGGCAAGAAGACGATAAGAAAGGAAGAAAAAAGAATGCACAAGAAATGGGAAAAAGGAAGAGTACGTGGAAAGAAGGAAATAACCTTTGTTTTCCCCATGGGGAGAATTCACACAAGCCTTTATAGAAATGGTCGGGAACGCTCACTTTGCTCACTTGTTCAGTGCCATGTTCCTCAAAGTAGTGGCTATTTTATTTTCCTGGCTACTCCCTGGCATGGATGAATTACATTATGGCTAAAAAAAATGCATGCATTGACCAATCCTAAGCCTTCTGCGCCTTGTCCATGGTGTGCTTCACTTGTTAGCAGAAAGCAAAAGAAAAATATGGAATGTCTCCCCCCAAGAAAAGCGTACCTTGTGATCCATTTCAACAACACCTCAATCAGAATGCAAACGCGTTCTTCAAGGAAAGGGCTTGGCAAGAGTAATTTGCAGTCCGTGTTTTGGGTTCCTTTAGTATTTATTGCATTTGAAATGCTTTCCGGTGTATTGCTGGGAAGTGGAGTTAAGCGCAGCGTTCGAAAACGTTTTGAGAGGGAAGCTGTGGTCTATGCTATTGTCCAAAAATTGTTCATCTCCTTTCTCAACTTCATTCTGATGTGGAAGCTAGGATTAGGTTTGGGACACACAGAGAATGTACCCCTTTTATTAAGATCAAAAAAGGGGAAAGACAAGGGTGTGTGCTGGCCCCTTTTCTTTTTAGTTTCTATATAGAGTTAGGAAACTATCTCTTATCTGCGGACATTGATCTTCCTAGGATAGGAACTTGTAAGCTACCGGTCCTAATGTACGCAGATGATTGTGTACTGATGGCTCAGACAGGAAAAAGACTTCAAAAATTACTGGATCACTTTGTGGGATTAGGTTTGACCTAGGTCTGACAACTAATAAAACCAAATCATATGCTATGATCTGCGGCTGCCCACGTAGCAGAACCCCTATATTCCACATTGGTGACCCTGCCCTCAAAACTGTTGCCACTTTCACATATTTAGGGATCCCATTAGAACATCATAGTACATGGGTACATTTTAAAACTGTAAGAGATAGCCAGTTGGTGCAGGCAATTGTGGCCCTTTTTAAATTTGGTTCAAAATTAGGGTCTCTCCCTTTGAATGCTGCTGTTACTATTTAATAATGCAAAACCAAAGGGGATGATGGACGGAGTGTTGAACATTGCAAGCACTCACCCCCAGTCAACTGATCTGAGTTTAATCCATCATCATTCTTTAGCTCACTCCGCCACCCCAGTTCAGACATGGCCATATGCAAATCAGTCTGACCCTGTACCTCATGGGAACAGTCCAGCCCGAACTGCCAAGCCATGTCTTCCCTGGACCGGAAACAAGCATCCTGGGACCGGTTTCGGGCTCACAGCCCTCATCAGCCAGGCTATCTTGAATCCAGTGGCAAAGTGAGCAAGGGACCCACGTCTGGGCATACCCTGCCAACTTAGGGCGAACAATGCAAAACCAAAGGGATGATGGACGGAGTGTTGAACATTGCAAGCACTCCCCCCCAGTCAACTGATCTGAGTTTAATCCATCATCATTCTTTAGCTCACTCCGCCACCCCAGTTCAGACATGGCCATATGCAAATCAGACTGACCCTGTACCTCATGGGAACAGTCCAGCCCAAACTGCCAAGCCATGTCTTCCCTGGACCGGAAACAAGCATCCTGGGACCGGTTTCGGGCTCACAGCCCTCATCAGCCAGGCTAACCGGTCCCAGGATGCTTGTTTCCGGTCCAGGGAGGACCTGGCTTGGCAGTTCGGGCTGGACAGTTCCCACAAGGAACAGGGTCAAGACTGATTTGCATATGGCTGGGTTCAAACTGGAATGGCATGGTGAGCAAAAAACGATGGATTTAGGCCCAGATCTCTGTACTGGGGTGAATGTATGACATTGTTCTGCATTCTGTCCATCAATTGTTGTTTTTGTATTTGTCACCCCGAGTGGGACGGGTGTGCCCAGACGTGGGTCCCGTGCTCTCCATGCCACTGAAATCAAGCTATCCTGGCTGAAGAGGGGTGAAACCCCGAAACCGGTCCTAGGATGCTTGTTTCCAGTCCAGGGAGGACCTGGCCTGGCAGTTCGAGCTGGACTGTTCCCTTAGGGCACAGGGTCAAGACTGATTTGCATATGGCTGGGTTCAAACTGGAATGGCATGGTGAGCAAAAAAAAGATGGATTTAGGCCCAGATCTCTGTACTGGGGTGAATGTATGACATTGTTCTGCATTCTGTCCATCAATTGTTGTTTTTGCATTTGTCACCCCGAGTGGGACGGGTATGCCCAGACGTGGGTCCCGTGCTCTCGATGCCACTGGAATCAAGCTATCCTGGCTGAAGAGGGGTGAAACCCCGAAACCGGTCCTAGGATGCTTGTTTCCAGTCCAGGGAGGACCTGGCCTGGCAGTTCGGGCTGGACTGTTCCCATAGGGCACAGGGTCAAGACTGATTTGCATATGGCTGGGTTCAAACTGGAATGGCATGGTGAGCAAAAAAACGATGGATTTAGGCCCAGATCTCTGTACTGGGGTGAATGTATGACATTGTTCTGCATTCTGTCCATCAATTGTTGTTTTTGCAGTTACTATTTAATAAGCCAGACCTATTCTCATAAGTACTTACGGTGTTGGCGTATGGGGTTATTCTGATCAAGCTGCTTTACAAAACAGTGAAAAATTATTTTTGCACAGATTATTATCACTTCCCTTGCTTTAATTGCGCACATGGAATTAGGTTTGTGGTACATTGGAGATTCCATCAAACTTGCCCCTGTTTTACTTTTGCTCTCAATCTGGTCAAGACCTGAAGAGGTACTAACACAGTCTATAATAAATGACGGTTTACAACTCTCTCAGGCCCATAAGTTTAGGTGGTTGACCTATGTCAAAAGCCAACTTCAGTTAATTGGTAGGACAGAGTTGTTCACTAATCGGATTCCTATAGATGGCCAGACTAGGCTTTTGGTTAAAAATGAATTACTGGAGCATAGGATGGAGTACAGATGGGAGGCAGAAGAAGAGTAGGATGGTGATGTATTTACCATTATGCACTATGCCTAATATTGAACCATATCATCCGAGAGTACCTCACCATCATAGAGTCATTTTGCTGAGGTTTAGACTTGTCCTGGCCCACTTTTTGGTGTCCTACCCTTCTAATGTTTTTTCTGAGAAGGATCTGGAATTATGCCCATGCAACGCAGTTACTCCCCAATCTGAAATGCATTTGTATTTTTTCTGTGTTCTCTATAAAGATCAAAGAAATCTGTTTTGAAAGGCACTTTAAAAAATAATTAATATTAGGAAATGTAAAGAGGCTTTAGAGCATTTACAATTGCTCCAGACAGATCAAGTGTGTATTACGGTTTTTAGATTTCTTACTATAGAAGCTTGGTTTCCCATTACTCTAAACTCTGGTTCTTCAAGTGCCCAATATGGATTTTTTGAATGATTTGCAGCTTTGCTCACGATTTCGCTTCACCTCCGATTTCTATCTTCTACTGATTCCACAAATTCCTTCCCTACTTGTTATAAAATACAGGTTAGGTTATGTCTATGTGCAGAGGCTTTGTCTCAGCTTTGTGTAGGTTTGAAAAATTCTCCCATCATTTCTGCTGTTTTAGTATCAGGCACAGGATTTTGGTATTTGCTGACTGGTACTTCAGAAAGACTAGAACATAGTTAGAGTAATTATACTGAAATTGTCCTTTGCCATAAAACAAACTTGTTAATACACTGCAAGAAATTCCATAGGTCACAGGAAGGTGGTGATAAGTCACACCCTCAGATACTGATGTAGGCAGCTGCATACACACATAACAATTACAAGCATACATAGTCTCTTCATATTCATATAGAAGTTTTGGAAATACATTAATTGAAAAGTCACCAGTGGACAGTTCTCCATGTAATACCTTATCGTCTGAAATGCTTAGTTTGTTATGATTCGTAAAAACAGGTTTAGGCACAGAAGTAGGCCTAACTTTTGTCATATACACATGATGTGGCAAATTCAAAAATATAAGTATCACCACAAGTATTATAGAAAATACGGCAAGCATACATGCACACATACATTTGCGTTTTGGTGATACCGCATTTGGATCTATAATTTCCTTGGAATCAGACCTTGTAACTTCTGATAGAATTTGGATTAGATGTTTTAGTAGCGTTGCAGCACAGGCAAAGTTCAAAATGCTTTCCTGATAAGGCTTTTCAACACAGCCATTTTATAGTACAGTCTACGTTTTCTTTATAGCCTTGTAAATGAATCTCTTGACAAAGGCACAGTTCTTGTTTGCTCTAGAATATTTCCAACACAAATTGACTCAAGTTCTTTATTATTCATAAATTAATCTCAAAGTTTCAGTAGGAACACAATATTTTCTCAAGGTGGCTCATGCAGCCTTAAATTGTTGTAGCAAAAGGCGTGATATGGTTTCTTCCATTCATTTAGTGCCAAGTAAGTCCATTCAGGTGAAGCGTATCTTTGACTCAGTATTTTGCTCTTTTCAACCTCTTAACTGATGGCCCTTTTCCATCACTTTTGCTCTGATCAGACTGACTAGAGACTTCGGCAATTGTTTGTGGTAATTTTCTGTCTGTCGAAATGTGCCTCAATCTTTCTTGTCTTCTGGGCCAATGGTCTTCGGACACTACTTGTGTCTCAGGCACACTAATCGCTTTGGTGGATTCAAAATCTTACCTAGTCAGCCCTTTCTCTTGTGACCCTTCGTTACCTACAAGAGCCAACTCTCGGACCCCCCTCAGGACCAGTGCACGGAATCCCAGTAGCTTGTGTAACCTCAACAGCTTGGCTGACCTGAGTCGGTTGTCTCTCTGCAACTAATGGCACATCCGAAACAGGTGCTATATCTTCAAGAGGACACGGGACTCTGCGAGCATGTGCAGCGTGTACCCAATTTGGGAGACCACCACACTTAACAACAGTTGGGGTTACCGAAATCACTTGGAACAGCCCACGCCAACGAGGCTCCAAGCATGACTTGCGTACTCATTCTTCACCAAGACCCAGTCACCGGGACTGAGGTCATGACACTGTTCTTGTTGAGGCAAAGTTGCAGCTTCCCCAACCTGCTGAGACACAGAACGTACCACGTCAGCCAGTCCTTTACAGTAATCGAGCGCCAAGTCATCTGTAATGTTCACTTAGACATTGGCAGTAACTGCAGGCTATCTCATAGCCCTCCCTATAATCACTTCATGTGGGGATAATCCTGTTCTTCTGTCTGGGGTACTTCTCAAACTGATCAACACAAGAGGCAATGCATCAGGCCATTTCAGAGAAGTTGAAGCACACACTTTTGCTAGCCTGGACTTCAGTGTCCCATTCACTTGATCCACGATCCCAGAAGCTCCTGGACGATAAGCACAATGAAACTTATGGTCAATTTGTAATGCTGAACATAACATCTTTAAGACCTCATTATTAAAATGAGTTCCTCAGTCCAGTGGCGTCACTAGGGTTGGTGTCACCCAGTGCGGAAATCGCTACATAAATCAGGAGGATTCCTCCTGATTTATGTAGCGATTTAAAGCAGAGGCTCACGGTGACTCATGGTGTCACTCCTCGTGAGCCTCTGCTTTAAATCGCTACATAAATCAGGAGGATTCCTCCTGATTTATGTAGCGAGCTCACGGTGACTCATGGTGTCACCCCCTCGTGAGCCTCTGCTTTAAATCGCTACATAAATCAGGAGAATTCCTCCTGATTTATGTAGCGATTTAAAGCAGAGGCTCACGGTGTCACCCCATGTGATGGTGTCACCCGGTGCGGTCCGCACCCCTCTAGTGACGCCGCTGCCTCAGTCTGACTTCAAAGAAGTCAGGAATCTGAAGCATGGTATCAACTCCAACAATAACAGCTTTGCTAACGTTAAACTATCATTTTTTTCTTGTAGGGTAAGCTTCCACCCAACGTGAGAAAATACAGACAATCACTAGTACATATTTCAAACCATTACACATGGGCATCTCTATAAAATCGAGCTACATTTGGTTAAAAGGACCTCCTGACTAGGCCTGGACGAAGTTTGCAGAGTTCTGCTACGAGGTCTTCCGCGAAGTGACCAAAAGAACTTGGAGTTACGCAATCAGTGTTAGTCCCACATTGTAAAATCAGTATGAACAGCACCAAGTGCATCGCAAGAGAGTGCTGCTTCTTTCTGCTGCTCAAGTAGGTGCTCTACTTGAGCGGCAGCTCCCTCAACGCGAACAGAAGTTTCTCAATGCGAACGGTAGTGACCATCTGCGACCACCCGCATTGAGAAATCTCACCTGGAGGTGGTCTGGAGTAATATTTTTCTTGCTCGTGCTCGCCAACTTAACACTGGGGAGCACGAGCGAGGAAAAAACTCTGCTATGCGGAGCAGAGTTTTTCAGAACTCTGCACGCTATGCGGAGCGCAGAGCGTAAAAAACTCTGCAAACTCCATGAGTGAAGAGGAGTGGAATTTCACACCCAGGCCTTGTGCAAAAAACACTCCTTGCAACCATGAAGCTTCAACCACACCCGCAACCCTACATACAGCATAGGCAGATTTCAGATTTCCTTCTGTATCTCGCAGATAGGACAATTCAAGAAATAGCACATGATCTGATTCAGGCAAAGGGGTATCAAGTATGTGGGGACCGGGCTTCGTGCTTAGCTCAGTTACATCTAGGCAAACATGGTAAGCTTCATCAATCACAATCTCATAAGAGTGAGGTTCTTTGCTCCCAAAATTATCTGTTCATACTTTGTGAGGTGACTGCTGGTAAGATGCTGCATTTGAGTGTGAGTAAGCAACACCTCCACCGAATGAGGAACATGCACTTTCAATGGATGTCCCATGACAATACTCTCACTTTGTTCCAAACTCACACATGTTGCAGCAACGGCTTTCAGACATCCAGGCAATGGGTTGGCTACAGGATCAAGAGTGGCCGAAAAATAGGCCACAGGTCTACGTGCAGTGCCATGCATTTGAGCTAGCACTGACAACACACAACCTTCGCGCTCATGGTATCTCGTGTGCAAGCATCCTGCGTACTTGGCGCTACCAACAGGTCATCAATGTTGGACAAGAACCAAATGATTTGGCATCATCAGAGACTCCAAACCTTTCTAGAAATTCTGATTATATAATGAGGGGGATTTTCGTATACCCTTGTGGGACTCAGCACCATGCTAAGACGCGACTGCCGAACCTGAAAGCAAAAAGAAATTGACTATTCTCATGCAAAGGAATAGAAAAGAAGGCTTGGCACAAATCAATGACAGAGAACCACTCAGTCACACAAGAAATTTGAAATAATATCACAGCTGGATTCGGTACCACAGGACAACATGAAACCACAATCTGATTAATCTAGTGCAAATCCTGAACAATACGGTATTTACCAATAGGTTTCTGCAAACTCATAATAGGAGAGTTACATGGACTTCTCATTATTTCTTTCAGGATTCCTGGGTCAATCATTGAATTAATCAAGGGAGTAACCCCTAAAATGGTTTCTGGACTCAAGTTATATTTGCAGGATTCGCTGGAATTCAGCATTAGGCTTCACAGTGATTTAAACTGGAGAAACACATTTAATCAGGCCACTATCTTTTCCTGTAAAGTCCCAGACTTCTGGCGACACAGTCAATTGGAAAACGGAATCCACATCATTTGTATGAAATTCAGTTCCTTTTGGAGTACAGTGAATTGAACAATTGAGCTTGCACAACAAATCATGTCCCAACAAATTAACTGGACTTGAATCACACACAAAAAATTTGTGTAAATCATCAAAGGAATCTATTTTCTCAGATACAGGTTTCGTTACCGGCTTTGACATCTGCTTGTTTGCAACTCCCATGACTTGGATTCTTTCTCCCAAGAGAGGTAGGTTGGGAACTTCTACTGTTCTCACAGTGGAACGGGTAGCACCAGTGTCAGCAAAAATTAGATTGGCGCCCCATTTACTTTACCATCCACATAGGGACCACTCTGGTTTACTGCTAAGGATGCGCCAAGCATGCATTTCTCCACCCCCTCAGGCACCGTCATTGGGAAAGACCTGAGACTGATTCATCTATCTGGATCAGAGAATATTGTTGAGACAAATTCTGATTCACAAGGTTCTCTGTATTTGCATTGAACCCTTGATTTGAATTATATCTCTGAACTTGGCCATTCATTGGAGGCGTCGGGGCTTGGGGCACATTCAAAGCTTGATTTCTTTCTCTGTGACCCTGTGGAGTGTGAGTCATGCCATTTCCCTGTGATTGTGCATGTCCAGCATTCTGAACCTGTCCTCAAGTCCCTAATTAACTGGATTAAATCAACATTCACACTTCAATGCCCTAACTTGCCGCAAATGTGACATGGATTGGTCTTTTTCAATACATCAATTGAAACACCCGACCTCTACCTTGGTGCTGCATACCCTGTTGTTGTACTCCAACTAATGCTTGCATTGTAAGGTTTTGCTGATAACCTCCCTGCATGGCAGACATGTGGTCAACACCTGATTCATTCTGATTTTTCAGAACAGCTTTCATTTGTACAACCATCAATTTCTCCTTAAGCTTCTTATGCTTCATTTCGATCTCATCTCCACAATATGTTGCATACCAGAGGATTTCATCTACAGGCTTTGCTTGCCAACAAATCAAATGCTGCTGTATCATGTTGCTTATCTCAGGTCTCAATCCATATACAAATCCATAAACGAAATGTCCCATATCCTTATCAGACCCACTTTTCATTCCACTGTACTACTTGAATGCCAGCAACAATCTCTCATAATAGGCATGTACTGTTTCTTTCAATTCTTGGATTGTTCGATCTATTTTCACCCAATCAATTCCTTTAGGGGAAAAGTTCCCTTTTAAATAGGTGATGGCTTGATAATATTTCTTCATCACCTCAGCAGATGGTGCACCTGTACAAGCATTTCTACCTGGTTCTGTTTCAGGCCATTTGACAACAATTTTACATTTTGTCCACAAATCACTTGGAACTACAATGTCAAATAAAGTATCCAAATTCTTCAACAGAATCTTTGAAACCTTTACAAACCGTTTGACCTGTTTGTACCATTTAACTGGACTTTCTCTCAATTTTGGTAAAACATTTGTAAAGGACAATATGTCTGGCCTAGTCCAAGGGACATGTACATATCCTCCTACAGGAACTTCTCTCATAGGAAGCATCCTTATTTCTTCACCCCCATCATTTTCAATAGCTGGGAGCATAAGCATTGTAACCTTCTTTGTATCCTTCTTCTTAGCCCATCGACCATCCCATTTTTCTAATTATCCCCATTTCCTAGGGTTAGCTTACAATTCCTTAATTTGCAATCTCATTCCTGAAAGTCTCATGTTTTCAATATCTCTGTCACTGAAATCTACGCTATAGGGTTTCTGCAATGCCTTGGATTTCTATACATCCACCCTGTATTTCTGAGTCAATTCGGACAACTTCTCATGAGTGCTTCAAGAACGTCTAGTAAGGTCTTTATAAATGAACAGTAGTTCATCGTCCTAATAAGCACCTCTCCTGGCTGGGCTGTTTGTTCCTACAATCATCTCTTCCAGTTCTACTTTAAGTTTTGCCATATCAAGGAACCTAGTTTTATTCATTCCCAGGACTTTTGCTCTATTATTTCCAGCAAAAGAAACAATTGATGGACGGAATGCTGGACAATGCAAACATTCACCCCCAGTCACAAGGATCAGGGTTAAATCCATCATTCTTTTGCTCACCACACCACCCCAGTTTGGACCCAGCCATATGCAAATCAGTCTTGACCCTGTTCCTTGTGGGAACAGTCCAGCCCGAACTGCCACGCCAGGTCTTCCCTGGACCGGAAACAAGCATCCTGCGACCGGTTTCAGGGCATCACCCTTCATCAGCCAGGCTAGCTTGAATCCAGTGGTGTAGTGAGCACGGGACCCATGTCTGGGCATACCCTTCACACTTAGGGCGACAAATGCAAAAGAAACAATTGATGGACGGAATGCTGGACAATGCAAACATTCACCCCCAGTCACAAGGATCTGGGTTAAATCCATCATTCTTTTGCTCACCACACCACCCCAGTTTGGACCCAGCCATACGCAAATCAGTCTTGACCCTGTTCCTTGTGGGAACAGTCCAGCCCGAACTGCCAAACCAGGTCCTCCCTGGACCGGAAACAAGCATCCTGGGACCGGTTTCAGGGCATCACCCAGGCTATCTTGAATCCAGTGGTGTAGTGAGCACGGGACCCACGTCTGGGCATACCCTTCCCATTTAGGGCGACAAATGCAAAAGAAACAATTGATGGACGGAATGCTGGACAATGCAAACATTCACCCCCAGTCACAAGGATCTGGGTTAAATGCATCATTCTTTTGCTCACCACACCACCCCAGTTTGGACCCAGCCATATGCAAATCAGTCTTGACCCTGTTCCTTGTGGGAACAGTCCAGCCCGAACTGTCAACCCAGGTCCTCCCTGGACCGGAAACAAGCATCCTGGGACCGGTTTCAGGGCATCACCCTTCATCAGCCAGGCTAGCTTGAATCCAGTGGTGTAGTGAGCACGGGACCCACGTCTGGGCATACCCTTCCCACTTAGGGCGACAAATGCAAAAGAAACAATTGATGGACGGAATGCTGAACAATGCAAACATTCACCCCCAGTCACAAGGATCTGGGTTAAATCCATCATTCTTTTGCTCACCACACCACCCCAGTTTGGACCCAGCCATATGCAAATCAGTCTTGACCCTGTTCCTTGTGGGAACAGTCCAGCCCGAACTGCCAAGCCAGGTCCTCCCTGGACCGGAAACAAGCATCCTGGGACCGGTTTCAGGGCATCACCCTTCATCAGCCAGGCTAGCTTGAATCCAGTGGTGTAGTGAGCACGGGACCCACGTCTGGGCATACCCTTCCCACTTAGGGCGACACATGCAAAAGAAACAATTGATGGACGGAATGCTGGACAATGCAAACATTCACCCCCAGTCACAAGGATCTGGGTTAAATCCATCATTCTTTTGCTCACCACACCATCCCAGTTTGGACCCAGCCATATGCAAATCAGTCTTGACCCTGTCCCTTGTGGGAACAGTCCAGCCCGAACTGCCAAGCTAGGTCCTCCCTGGACCGGAAACAAGAATCCTGGGACCGGTTTCAGGGCATCACCCAGGCTATCTTGAATCCAGTGGTGTAGTGAGCACGGGACCCACGTCTGGGCATACCCTTCCCATTTAGGGCGACAAATGCAAAAGAAACAATTGATGGACGGAATGCTGGACAATGCAAACATTCACCCCCAGTCACAAGGATCTGGGTTAAATGCATCATTCTTTTGCTCACCACACCACCCCAGTTTGGACCCAGCCATATGCAAATCAGTCTTGACCCTGTTCCTTGTGGGAACAGTCCAGCCCGAACTGTCAAGCCAGGTCCTCCCTGGACCGGAAACAAGCATCCTGGGACCGGTTTCAGGGCATCACCCTTCATCAGCCAGGCTAGCTTGAATCCAGTGGTGTAGTGAGCACGGGACCCACGTCTGGGCATACCCTTCCCACTTAGGGCGACAAATGCAAAAGAAACAATTGATGGACGGAATGCTGGACAATGCAAACATTCACCCCCAGTCACAAGGATCTGGGTTAAATCCATCATTCTTTTGCTCACCACACCACCCCAGTTTGGACCCAGCCATATGCAAATCAGTCTTGACCCTGTTCCTTGTGGGAACAGTCCAGCCCGAACTGCCAAGCCAGGTCCTCCCTGGACCGGAAACAAGCATCCTGGGACCGGTTTCAGGGCATCACCCTTCATCAGCCAGGCTAGCTTGAATCCAGTGGTGTAGTGAGCACGGGACCCACGTCTGGGCATACCCTTCCCACTTAGGGCGACAAATGCAAAAGAAACAATTGATGGACGGAATGCTGGACAATGCAAACATTCACCCCCAGTCACAAGGATCTGGGTTAAATCCATCATTCTTTTCCTCACCACACCACCCCAGTTTGGACCCAGCCATATGCAAATCAGTCTTGACCCTGTCCCTTGTGGGAACAGTCCAGCCCGAACTGCCAAGCCAGGTCCTCCCTGGACCGGAAACAAGAATCCTGGGACCGGTTTCAGGGCATCACCCTTCATCAGCCACGCTAGCTTGAATCCAGTGGTGTAGTGAGCACGGGACCCACATCTGGGCATACCCTTCCCACTTAGGGCGACAAATGCAAAAGAAACAATTGATGGACGGAATGCTGGACAATGCAAACATTCACCCCCAGTCACAAGGATCTGGGTTAAATCCATCATTCTTTTGCTCACCACACCACCCCAGTTTGGACCCAGCCATATGCAAATCAGTCTTGACCCTGTTCCTTGTGGGAACAGTACAGCCCGAACTGCCAAGCAAGGTCCTCCATGGACCAGAAACAAGCATCCTGGGACCGGTTTCAGGGCATCACCCAGGCTAGCTTGAATCCAGTGGTGTAGTGAGCACGGGACCCACGTCTGGGCATACCCTTCCCACTTAGGGCGACAAATGCAAAAGAAACAATTGATGGACGGAATGCTGGACAATACAAACATTCACCCCCAGTCACAAGGATCTGGGTTAAATCCATCATTCTTTTGCTCACCACACCACCCCAGTTTGGACCCAGCCATATGCAAAACAGTCTTGACCCTGTTCCTTGTGGGAACAGTCCAGCCCGAACTGCCAAGCCAGGTCCTCCCTGGACCGGAAACAAGCATCATGGGACCGGTTTCAGGGCATCACCCTTCATCAGCCAGGCTAGCTTGAATCCAGTGGTGTAGTGAGCACGGGACCCACGTCTGGGCATTCCCTTCCCACTTAGGGCGACAAATGCAAAAGAAACAATTGATGGACGGACTGCTGGACAATGCAAACATTCACCCCCAGTCACAAGGATCTGGGTTAAATCCATCATTCTTTTGCTCACCACACCACCCCAGTTTGGACCCAGCCATATGCAAATCAGTCTTGACCCTGTTCCTTGTGGGAACAGTCCAGCCCGAACTGCCAAGCCAGGTCCTCCCTGGACCGGAAACAAGCATCCTGGGACCGGTTTCAGGGCATCACCCTTCATCAGCCAGGCTAGCTTGAATCCAGTGGTGTAGTGAGCATGGGACCCACGTCTGGGCATACCCTTCCCACTTAGGGCGACAAATGCAAAAGAAACAATTGATGGACGGAATGCTGGACAATGCAAACATTCACCCCCAGTCACAAGGATCTGGGTTAAATCCATCATTCTTTGCTCACCACACCACCCCAGTTTGGACCCAGCCATATGCAAATCAGTCTTGACCCTGTTCCTTGTGGGAACAGTCCAGCCCGAACTGCCAAGCCAGGTCCTCCCTGGACCGGAAACATGCATCCTGGGAGCAGTTTCAGGGCATCACCCTTCATCAGCCAGGCTAGCTTGAATCCAGTGGTGTAGTGAGCACGGGACCCACGTCTGGGCATACCCTTCCCACTCAAGGCGACAAATGCAAAATAAACAATTGATGGACGGAATGCTGGACAATGCAAACATTCACCCCCAGTCACAAGGATCTGGGTTAAATCCATCATTCTTTTGCTCACCACACCACCCCAGTTTGGACCCAGCCATATGCAAAACAGTCTTGACCCTGTTCCTTGTGGGAACAGTCCAGCCCGAACTGCCAAGCCAGGTCCTCCCTGGACCGGAAACAAGCATCCTGGGACCGGTTTCAGGGCATCACCCTTCATCAGCCAGGCTAGCTTGAATCCAGTGGTGTAGTGAGCACGGGACCCACGTCTGGGCATTCCCTTCCCACTTAGGGCGACAAATGCAAAAGAAACAATTGATGGACGGACTGCTGGACAATGCAAACATTCACCCCCAGTCACAAGGATCTGGGTTAAATCCATCATTCTTTTGCTCACCACACCACCCCAGTTTGGACCCAGCCATATGCAAATCAGTCTTGACCCTGTTCCTTGTGGGAACAGTCCAGCCCGAACTGCCAAGCCAGGTCCTCCCTGGACCGGAAACAAGCATCCTGGGACCGGTTTCAGGGCATCACCCTTCATAAACCAGGCTAGCTTGAATCCAGAGGTGTAGTGAGCACGGGACACACGTCTGGGCATACCCTTCCCACTTAGGGCGACAAATGCAAAAGAAACAATTGATGGACATAATGCTGGACAATGCAAACATTCACCACCAGTCACAAGGATCTGGGTTAAATCCATCATTCTTTTGCTCACCACACCACCCCAGTTTGGACCCAGCCATATGCAAATCAGTCTTGACTCTGTTCCTTGTGGGAACAGTCCAGCCCGAACTGCCAAGCCAGGTCCTCCCTGGACCGGAAACATGCATCCTGGGAGCAGTTTCAGGGCATCACCCTTCATCAGCCAGGCTAGCTTGAATCCAGTGGTGTAGTGAGCACGGGACCCACGTCTGGGCATACCCTTCCCACTTAGGGCGACAAATGCAAAAGAAAGAATTGATGGACGGAATGCTGGACAATGCAAACATTCACCCCCAGTCACAAGGATCTGGGTTAAATCCATCATTCTTTTGCTCACCACACCACCCCAGTTTGGACCCAGCCATATGCAAATCAGTCTTGACCCTGTTCCTTGTGGGAACAGTCCAGCCCGAACTGCCAAGCCAGGTCCTCCCTGATGGATTTAACCCAGATCCTTGTGACTGGTGGTGAATGTTTGCATTGTCCAGCATTCCGTCCATCAATTGTTTCTTTTGCTATTATTTCCAGCATCTTTATCATTTGCAGAAGTATCAATAACTCTAAGCCAATCATCAATTTCTTGAGATGAGGGACCTGTTTGTTCTTTTGACGTATTCAGAAATAAACCCCCATGGCAATCTTCTTTTCCTGCAATAGGTGTTGAATGTAAAAGGGATACATCAGAATCTGGTGTTCCCAAGGGAAGGGTGTTTCCCTTGGCACTCTGAGTAACTCGTGGAGCTACCACAATTATTCTCGGGTATATAGAAAGGTTGAGTTTGCCTTGATCTGCCTTTTGAAGGATTAAGTTGTGCTGATTGTACAGCTGAACACACGTTCATTCCATTTGTGACGTCAGCTGGAATCTGTACCAATGGTGTCTGTGTAGCCTGTCTTAGTCTCAAGTCACCAGGAGTAGAGGTTGGATAATGTACCCCACTAGGGACAGCCAAAGTGTGTACCTGACTTCCCCCTTTTCCAGCCTGATATAAAGGGACTACAGGACCTATAGTTACTGTAACAGTTAGCATGTCTGGAGCATTGTGAACAGTCTGATTAGCAGTGTTTGGTAATTCAGCATTACCTCCCATTGGCGTGAAAGGAGTGTGTGGAACTGGATCTATAGGTTCTGCAGGTGCATCCGGAAATTTCCCAAGATATGAGTTTGCTTGATTCGGGGACTGACTCCCATTATAAGGTGGTGGGTGATTCAACAATAGTTCATTTAAAAATCATCATCAAATTCACTATCACTATCTCCAGCCAGAGCAAGTGTTTTTCAGGTGTTTTTTCTTTTCTTTTCACTTCCCTCCACCTTCTTTCTCTGTAACTAGTACAGGATATATCCTAGTTCCTCTGCTATGTCAGTTCTCTAAGATTTTTGTTGTGCATCCCTCCTGGCCTCAACATATCTATTCAGGGTATTCTTGTACCTTCCCTGATATTTCTGTTTTTCCTTTTGGTGAACTATGTGCTCCCATTCACTAAGTGCTTCAAATTGCATTGGTCTAGGAAGTGGTTTGAACTCATACAATTGTCTCCTCAGATTTTCAAGAATTCTAACATTAATTGTTCCATATTGTGTAAAAGCCAAGGGACTATCATTCTCAGTGTATTTCATCCAATTTTCAAGCCATGTGCATGTATGATATCCTCTCTCTTGTGACATATACAGTGCTGGTGTACCCTCAGGTGGTATTGGTACTCCTCCTCTAATGGGTTCAGGCCCATCTCCCTGCATCAAGCTTTGCAAGTTCTTCAGGATTTTCATTTTTCTCACTAATTAATTTGTTTTGTCCTTCACAAATGACTCTCCGCAATCAATTTCTCTTCCACTTTCTTGTTAAGCTTTCACATCCAATACCAGCGCTGCACACAGTGATGTACCCAACCTATTGCAGCGTGGTGTTACACCAACCGACCAATAAAAGTGCGACACACTGTGATATTGGGCGCACTCCTCGCAGCGACTAGCCCTCCTTTACAATCCTTTGTGCTCTAAGCAAAAATCCTCACACAATGCAAGCTATTTCAATAAACTCTATGTGCTCCACTAAAGAAATAATAGATACTTTCACACAAGAAATGTAACTAGACACAGCAATCTAGTCTAATTTTACATACACTTCAGCTGAAACCTCGACCAGTGCGATCTCACCCAGGCTGATACAATTACTCCCTGCACACTGAAAGCAATCGTAACAACCGTGACCTTCAATCTCACAAAGAAATTTCCCTTCTCTTAGTTGACCTACAGACGATGTCTCACGAACAGCACATTCAAAACACAGCAGACAACTCACTCATCGTATGCCACACTGAGACCGCCCTTAGGTGTATATCCGGGAATCCTAGATCACGTCAGACACGATAACAACTTCAATTTCTTTGCATAAACACATCACCCAAACATAAACTTTAACCACTTCGCGTAATATCATGCAGCCATTTCATAATACCGCAATCTAAGCTTAAGCATTCATATAGCGCAACCCTATTGATACTCACACCACTGCTCCAAATGGTCTAGGTTCCACTCCTCCAGTACTGGTACTCGGTCTCCTTCAGCTAAACATGGGGCTTGGACTTGGGCCTGGGATGGGTAATCTTTAAACAGAGAATTTTAATACGGATCTCAGTAGGGACCCCCCTATATCCTAGCTTCATCGGACAATAACCATCCGACTCGCTACCAGATTATTGTTCCAGCGTTACTGGGCCTTGTCATGGATTACTTTAGTTTTGACCACTAATTCTTTCTGACACTCACTTGGTCCTCCAATGGACCTTGCTTTGTGCCGATGAGGGGCTGGACATAGAGGATCCGATATCAGGCTATCCAATGAGTACCAGAAATCAGATAACCAACTTACAAGCTGTAGGAAAGTAGGACCTGCTTCTTATGGTTACCCCCACTTTTTTTCTTGATGTTACACTGTTTTAGACTAGTCTGACTGGGATCCTGCTAATCAGGACCCCAGTCTATCTGATTTCTCCCTAGAATGTTATGCCATGTACTTAGGTACACTCCAGATTGGATACTGGGGTACCCTTGTCAATCCCTAGTATATGGTACCCATGTACCCAGGGCATAGGTACCCCAGAGGCCTCCCATGGGCTGAAGCATGTATTATGCCACCCATGAGAGCCCATGCAAAATGGATCCACAGGCCTGCCATTGCAGCCTGTGTAAGTTGGTGCATGCACCACTTACTTAAGATATAAGTTCACTATATCTAGGGGTCACTACACTTAAAACCTATAAGTCACCCCTATAGCAGGCCTTGACAATCCTGAAGGCAGGGTGCTTGGTTCTAAGTGAGAGGGTGCCACTGCATGAGCAGAACACCCCTGCAGCCTACGGAGTCCATTCTCCTGGGTTGTTAGTTATACAGCCATTTACGGCATATAGAGTGGCATTATGCGACCGCGTGATGACCAACTCTAAAACGGCTGAAAGTAACCCTATTGTGTTTGGTATCAAACACTGTGGAATCATACCCCCACACTGGTAACCGGTGTGGGAGGTATGATTCCACCCCTCAGAAAAGAGCTTTGTGAGGTCCCTGGTGTTCCCGGTACCAGCCTTCTAGTCCCGGGCAGCCCAAAAGGGTTGCTGCCCACCAGAGACACATTTCTGCCCTCCTGCTGCTGAGCCAAGCTTGAGCAGGGGAAGGCAGAACAATAGGCATCCTGTCACAGGGAGGTGTGGCCCCCTCCCAGACAGGATTTAGTGTATTAGGCCTGGGTGGATGCGCTTGCCAGCGACCGAAAGTCTGCATGAGGGGCACATTTGGTGTCCCTGTGCATAGTTCAGTTCAAACCAGTCCTGGGAGCCGTTCGCTCCTGCTCTGGCACGAAACTGGACAAAGGACAGGGGAGTATACTCCCCACTGTCCTGACCCTCCCCTGGGAGGGTCCCCTGAATCTGTCCAACCCTCTCCCGTGGGTACAAAAGGGCTTACCTGGCTGTAGGACCCTAGATTCGATGTGGACAAGATTCTGAACAAGAAACCCCTGAACTTCGACCGTCTGGACACTCTGGACTTCGCTAGACTTCGACTGGGCCCGACTTCGTCTCCCTCTCCGTCCAAAGCATCGTCTGTGCCCGTGCACCATACAGGCTCCGTGCAGGACCTGTGGAGCATCAAGGACAACTGAAGTTATCTCCCTTGGGGTGAAGGAGTCACTCCCCTGCATTCGCAGGCACCATAACTCAACTGACTAGTCTGCTGAACCTGAGCTCCTGCAGACTCCAAAGGCTCCAGCAACACAGGAGGTGGGTTCCTATGTTTCTTGAGGTTGAGCTGCCCTCTCACCAAGTCTGAGGCCAGTATCCCTCGGGGGGACCGCATAACCTGAACCCCTGTGCACCGCGTACTTTTGCAAATGCATATGCTTGTTGGTATTTCCCGAACAAGCGCATTGTGCTACGAATAGCCCCAACCTCTGAGCTCATTTCCACCAAAGAACTTTGGCCTCCTTGCACTGAGTGCTCTGTGGGCTGTTGCTTTGTAAATCTGCTTGAGGTCCCCTTGCGACTTCTGTGCCTCCGGCCTGTGGGTCCTCTTGAGGATCAACACTGCTTTTCCTGAGCTCCCCTGGTTGCTCCAGGCCTGCCCTAACTCTCCTTGCTGTAGTGAGTCCTCTGGTCCTTGCTGAGCCAGACCGTAACCTGCCTTGACCTTCTTCATGGGTTGCCGCTGCCAAGGCTTGTTGGTGCTCCCGCCGGACACCGACCCCTCAGCACTCGACATCCTTCATGGGACAGCTCGTATCCAGCTCCTGGTTGTCCTCAACATCTCCTGGTCCCTGCAGCTGTAGAGTCAAGGTCTCCATCAACGCACCTGAAGCAACCAACATCGGTGGGCATTCGTCTACTGAGCCCCTGGTCACTCCTGAGTGACCCAGACTCTGTCCCCTCTGCTTTAAGGTACTCTATGACAAGAATCCACCTTTGAATTCCAACAGACACTTTTCTTCTTTCCCGCAGTGGCCTTTCCTTGAAGTCCTCCATTGAGATCGACAGGGGTTTCCGACACCCCTATGCACCCGGATTTCCTGGGATAGGTAACTCTGGTACTACGGTATCCACGGGTGGGGTGGCTCTTCAACCTCCTATGATCCAACGGGCTTCCTCGTAATCCACTGAGAAGGGTCCTTAAACTCTAAAACTGCAACCACGACTCTCCCATTGAATTGTACGTAGCACGCGGTTGTGTTCTCACACTGCACCTGTCCTCCGTGGGGTCCCTCCTTACTCACCTTGGATGGTTCCTTGGGGTCCCAGCGATTCTACAACCTCTAGACAATGTCTTGACTCGAGTCGTGGTTCTTATACCACTATTTTAGTATATGGTTTGGTCTCCCCCTGGAGCCCACTGTGTATTAGTGCGACTTACGATTGTTTCTGTGCTACAGTATTGTGTACTTTGTGTTTATCTGCATGTAGCAGATACTGTGAGGTATTTAGAGTGTGTTATAATAATAAATACATATTTTTATAACTACTGTGTAGTTCTCCTTTCATTTAAGCAATACAATAAGGTTGCATTCTGGTAAAACAAGCTGCTTAACATTCCTTCAAGACTAAGCCTGAAGGCTGCTCTCCACAGCTACCACTTGGATAGCTTGCTAGGGTTATCTTTGACCTCTTAAATCACCATAAGGGTTGTCTGGACTGGTACAGGGTGCCCACTTTAATTAGTGGACAGCATATACCAGGCCAACTTCTCACACAAGCTATTAATCAAATTCATATAGATGACTCTCAACACCAGGCTATATAATTAAAGAATTATCACTGCAAGTCCACATCTCCTAAAGAAATTCTGTCAGACCAGAGTCATGCAAACTAATAATTCCGTTAAAGCAATGCAAAACAAAAACATTAGTACCTGGTGTTCGGAGATCCCTCTATACCAATCTCTCCCTTTCATTAACATATCAATTGGAATGCACAATCAAGTAAAGGAAACAAATCATGAAAAGACAGAAATATAATTTAGTTAAAGTTACATTTTATCAGATAGTCAAAAAGCAAGAGTATCATTGTTTAGCTTTGAGATTAAAAGAGTACTGGACAGTTCTGAGTAATTTGGGACGTGCCATAAGGTGACAAAAGCTCTGGAAAGTTCAGCAAGAACACAAGCCACGACAGCTTATATGCAGTGTCCCATTGAAGAAAGTTCACGTATGGGGCACACAGCATATGCGTTAGCCTGAAAAGGGAAAAGGTAGAGTCCACAAAGTTCCAAGTCAAAAGGAAGTATCTGGGATTAGGTCTAGCTCAGTTCTCCCGAATAAATAAAGTAAAAAGAGTCCCCTCTCCTTCTGTTCAATGTATAATATCATTCTTTGGTTCTGGTGGTGACACCTCCTTGGTCCCCTCATTGTGTCAGACTACTCCTTCCATTGGTCAGTTCATATAGGATGGTTTTCATGAGTCATTAAGAAGACACAATTTGTAGGGAAGAGGTGGTGCTGGTCATGTACATTTTTCAGATCATCCGTATACGTAAACCTCCAAACAATGATACTTTAGCAACAGGCACACGAGTGAGTTCAAGAAGACAGTTTCCCATAGCAGATGCTCCCAAAGTAACAACTTATGTTGCATATAGTCCTTGTAAGTGAGTGAGAACTTTTCTAGTAAGCCACAGTTTCGTTTCACATTGAAAGTTTAGGAAAACGTCTCATGAGTGAAAAACAGCGCAAGAAGAGGAAAAATGCAGGCCTATTGTATTTCTTTAAAGGATGTGTAGAATATAAAGTAATGAATATATACATTTCATGAATAAAAAGCAATGCACTATTATCCTTTCAACATATAGGCACTCGGAATACATTATTAATTGTATTGTAAATCTCACATGTAACTATGACACATTACTGCATTTTCAAAGTGCCAATGTGTAAAATTATTTCAAATTATAAAATATTAATATCGTTTCAAGTGGTTTGTATTAGCACACATGTGAAGATCAAATTCTGAAAGTTTCAGCACAATTGCACTAAATATGGCTATGCAGGAACAGTTTTTCTTTTCTCATTTGGTGCACAATTTCACATATGCAAATGATGAAATTCAGAATGAAACCCTTCAATTTCAAATGTAAAATTATCTAGATCATGTTAGATTCCATACATTTTATACACATATAACTATTTCAGTGAGGATGCTTGGAAGTTTTACAACACATGAGTATATCATTTTATCTTTTTCATACATGTTGAATTACCAACAAAGGCTGGTTAATAAAATATGAACCTATATAACAACGTATCCGACAACCCCCACCATCTATTTCTTTCCCAAAATACATAAAAGTATAACTAATCCACCAGGGCATCCCATAGCCAGCGTGATAAACTCACTGCTGGAAAATACTTCAAGATTTATTGATCTCTTCTTGGCACCATATGTGACAGCTCTTCCCTCCTATTTGAAAGACTCAAGGGACTTCCTAATAAGATTCAGAATATACCCTGGAAGGATACTCATTGGTTGGTTACAATTGATGTATTATCATTATATACTTCCAATAGACACATGGATGAAATAAAAGGCAGTCTGATACTTCTTACGTGACAGATCAATCAGCTATCTTAAACATACTGAACTTGTGATTGAGATGTTACAGTTCTGTCTCACATACAATGTTTTTATCTTCAATAGCAGCCATTACCTACTACAACAGGGTACTGCAATGGGGACTTCATTTGCTCCAACATACGCGAACCTCCTCATGGGTTATTTGGAAATGGAAACGATTTGGATGGAGAGAAACTCAATCAAACTAGAAAAAGTTAAACTATGGACACGCTTCATTGATTATCTTTTATCATATGGAAAGGTGAGAGGAGAGAACTGGAGTTATTTATCTCATCCTTAAATGAAAATGATTTAAACCTGATTTTTACTTATACTATTAGCGCGGAACAAATCACGTTTTTAGATATTGAGGTCATGATAAGAGATATGCACATTTGCACAAAAATACATAGGAAAAAAACATCATACAACAGCATTTTACATGGAAATAGTGAACATCCTGAGAAATTGAGATGGAGTATCCACTACGGTGAAATACTCAGAGCAAGAAGGAATTGCTCAGAAGATAAGGATTTTAAAGATGAAATAACGGAAATGAAGACCAGATTAATCATGAGGGGATACCCATTGGCAGTACTAGAAGATGCCATGAGACGAGCATCAGTGAAACCAAGGAACGAGCTATTGGTACCAAAAAAGCTATTGTGGATCATGAAGAAGAGAAAATTTTATTAATCATGGATTATAATGAAGAGAACAAAGAGATAAAACAAATAATCCAGAAGCACTGGAAAACATTACGATTGGATAAATCCCTAAATGAGAACCTGATGTACTATCCAAATATAACTTATAGAAAGACTGCTGCTTTGGGAGATATCCTAACTAAAAGTCATTTCTCTCCTAGAACAGAAAATAAGACAAATTGGCTCAGTTAACCCGGATTTTGGAAATGTGCCAAATGCAAAGCATGTGAACATGGAGCCAATCGAAAAGAATATAAGCTGCAAAATGGAAAAATTGAAAAGATAAGAGAACATATCACCTGTAATACAGACTTTGTAATCCATGTGCTAATGTGCCCTTGCAAAAAACAATATGTGGGAAGCACTGTAAATAAAGTTAAATTAAGAATTCTGCAACATCTTTGGGCCATTAAAAATAGGAATTACTCATACCCAATTGCAAAACATTTTTGGGAGGAACATCAAGGAGAGATCAAGTATTTTCAATACTTTGGAATTAAACATATAAAGAAAAATGAAAGAGGGGGTGACAGAGAACTACTGTTGAGGAGAATGGAATCAAGATTAATAATCTCAATGGGAAACGAGATACCAAAGGGACATAATTTGGACACAGAATTACATGTACATTTATAAGATAATTTATGTTAGCTATAAATGTTGGACTCTATTTTTCAGGGATAGTCCCAGGAACTAACACATTTCTAATTAAAACTGTTTTCATTGATGTTCTTAGAATGAGTATGATGCAAATATGAGAGAAGTACATGCACTTTACGAAATGATGCTGCTAATAATTAACCCTGGGCAAAGCACTACGCTACGCTCGGGTAGTTGGCAAAGTTTGCGCTACTTCGCACTACGCGAATTGCACGTAGCATAGTGCAAACACGCGTAGCATAGCGTAGCGTAGTGCAGCGGTCATTTTTTGCTTGCTCGCGGTCCTCAACGTCAAGTTGGCGACCGCAAGCAAGCAAAATGACATCCCGCCGAGACTTTTTCTCGTTCGCGATCAGCAACATCAAGTTGCCGATCGCGAGCGTGGAAAATAAACCTCCCGGCGAGATTCTCAACGCGGGGAGGTCAGGTTTCTCATTGCGAGTGGTCGCGTATGCTCGCGACCGCTCGCGATGAGAAACTACCAGTCCGCGTTGAGAAAGCTGCCGCCGAGTAAAAATCTACTCGAGCGGCAGTAAAAGACAGCTCGCACTGTGCAAGATGCCGTTTTCAATGATTGCACAGTGCGGACAAGCATCCGGCACTGTGCAATCACCGTGAACAGTGCACTACGCAGTTCGCGTAGTGCTACACGTAGCACGCGTAGTGCGAAGTGCACTTCGCGTAGCTTCGCGTAGCGCTACTTCGCGAACTACGCCCAGGGTTACTAATAATTACTGAAATCTCAGCACTTTACTGATAAATTAACATCCCCTAGAATCAACTAGATCCTGAGAGAAATATGGAGTGAGAAGCTTGTGCACTTTACAATATGATGTTGGTTACAAATAATGAAGCACTGGCACTTTAAATTAAAATTGACTGCTGCTTATTATGAATGAAATTGAGTACTACTTTAGTATCTTCAGGTATACAGTATCATTTTATATTCTGTAATTTTATAAAATCTAATAATTTTTATAAATGTTATAAATTTTACAAATTGTAATTTGCACAAATAATCTGATATTATATTATACATGCACCTTACAAAGATTGCACCTTAAAAAGATTGTTTACCTTGCACTTTAGTAAGACTATCGGATTGGCACAGTATGGGGATTCATTTAGATCATGATTTGAACTTGCATGTTAACTTCTGTCTTCCTCTGTTCTCCTGATCTCCCTCTGTCTCAACTTTATAATTTAATAATTTTACAATTCCACAATACCAAGGATCAACTTCTACTTGCTCTTCTCCCCAACACCCCCCACCAACCAATGCATATTTTCCGCAGTCTGTTTACACAGATAGGAGGGGATCCTCTGTGCTGGATTTATTAATAACAATTGAAAATAGGCACTTGCACTGCATAGAAATAATTTAATCAAGACTTGTACTTTACTGTGATAATGAATTGAATCGAATTGCCAACTTTCTGCATGATCTGCAAAATTAATCTATTCAAACAAAATGTGAGATTAGGGCTTTGGGAGGGGCGGCCGACCACCGGGAGGCCTGCCCCTCCCGGGGGATTTTGGGCCGGGGGGCAGCCAGAGCCCAGTTGGGCTTGTTGGGCTTCCCCGGTCCATTTTGGGCTAGGATTGGGCGGTTTTTGGGCTGGGGGCCTATATAGCCGGCCATTTTACGTCACTGACCACCATTTCGGTGGAAGTGACACGGCAGCCGGTAGAGGGGTTTTTACCTGGTAGGGAAGCTGTTTTTTCCCGCCCACCCTCCCCATGTTTAGGGGGGGGGGGGTGCCCTCTTGTTGAGGCTTTTACTGGGGGGGGGTTTAGACCCGCTGTTAGTGGCAGGAGTTTTTGGTTTTCGGTAGCGTTGTTGGGAACAGGTGCATCGGGGGGGGAAAATCATGTACTTTGGTTGTCGCTGGAAGCAGGTGCTGGTGTGCTAATGATGTTTATGGGGCGTTTTCCTGGGGTAATAATTGGGACAGAGGTTTTACAGTTTACAGTTATGGTTGGGGAAGGTCACTCCGGAAGCACGCAGGAAGGGGAAAGAGCATAGGAAATGTACATAGATAGCTAGGTGAAGGAAGGTTAAGAAGTTGCAAGTTTTGGGGGTTTATAAATGTTTGCAGGGGGAACAACTTTAGGGGAGGGGGAGGGGGGTAAGGTAGGAGGATACTATTTAGTGAGGATCAGTTTTGTACGGCACAGGCCAAGGAATGTTGATGTAAGGTGCACCTGTTTTCAATAAAGCGGCCTTTTTCACACCAACAAGCTAGTCTGTGGTATGTGCTGCTCCCCTCTTGGGCCCAATAATGTACTTTACATGAATTTTTACTCTTAATATCGGGGATTTGTTGTTTGATAAGACAAATTGGATGTGTGGTCTATTTACGACCAAAATGTAAACATAATTGATGGACTATGGTCATGAACACTATTAAAGGACAAGCTAGCCACTAGAACTCTATGGTCCTGTGGAAGGCAATCGCCGAAACGCATAGACTGTCCCCTTGTTGTTGCACTGGTGATTGAAAAATAAAACCCTGTTAAAAACAGGCTCCCGGAGTGCCGGCCATGATTCCTAGAAAACTAAAGCTAATGAAGTAATGGGATCGTGAAAAGCTATATTATTTTATGTATATGATCTCATCTATCCTCCAATTTATCTGCATGCTTTTACAATGCAGCAACTAAATTCTCTCGCATTTTATTTCCATGTCCCTTTATTGTGTGATTAGTGCACATTTATTCATGTGTTACTTGAAATGTCTCAAAATCAGTTTACGCGTCACATAAAGATTCAGACAGCTTTTCAGCTGTATCAGAGCCATATCCAATCACTGCAAGTGGGACATTGCAACTTGGTAAACAAGAAGTCTCATATTTGGAATTGAAGGATGTTGAGCTACTTTTTAAAGAAAGTAAGACGGGTGATCAATAGTGTAGCAGTGTTGCCATGGCCATGGTGCAAATAGGATAAATCGATCACTCGTCAACTTGCTGAAAAATAAAAAAAGAACTGCTATAATTTGGTGGCATTGGGCTCCTAATACTGCTGGGCACTGGTGCCACTGAATCTGCTGCACTATTGATAGCTATGCCCTTGGGTTGGTGTCTAGAGTTGGTGAAAGAGAGTTCCAGATCTTGCGGTAGAAGGGTGCTTCATACACTGCTCATGCTTGAATGTGGGAAAGTCAGAGAAGTGAGATTGTACAGAGAAAAAAATGTACAGGTCGACTTCCTCAGATATCCTGTAGTACTGGTTTTGTTATATTACCAACAAATATATAGTTTCTTTGAGCCATGGAGTCAATTTAAGTTTATGCACGTAAGGGTAATGAACAATCTGTCACACTCACCATATTGAATCTGCGAGAGGTGAGTCGGAAAAAAGTGTCCAGAAATCCTTTGATTTTCCTTCACGGCTAATTGTGAAAATCTGGGTTTAAATGTCGATCTCTTACCTCTTTTGGCCATTTGTTTATTTTCTTTTTCTTAGAAAGAATTCATAAATTCCCAAATACTAAAATTTGAATTTCTCAGTGGCTTACATAACACAATTGAAAATAGCCACGATAATTTGAAGGCATAATCAAAAGTGCCCATAAGGACAAAAGAACCGTTGGCAACCTCCGCAGTGTTTAATTTGAGCAGGTGGTTTCGCTGCTTAGCACCTGCACTTATTTGTCAACACCTTTATGACAGTCTGCCATATGGCGGCGTTGTTTTCTAATATAGAGACGACCAAAACAACAATTGTGTTGTTTATAAATTCAATATACGTTAAAAAAAATGGCTAATACCTACCTTCCGGGCCATTCTTATAGCTTTGAGGGCCTTCAGTAGTCGGAATTCTCACACTTGGAGGAGTGTAATGGTGTAGTAGATGTTGGTGCTGTCATTGGCAGTGTTTGCACAGGCAATGGGCGGATGCAAGCTGCAGTGGCCTCCTAACAAGGGCCCCAGAACTTATTTTTTTCACAAATTAAGCACTGCCTCTGTGTCATTTGTCAGTCACTCGGCTTTCTCTACACTCATCCCAATTTTAGATACCACAATCGCCACAAATAATACTGCGTGCGTTTCACATTCGGTTGCTTAATTTAAACATGCCAGGAGAGGGCGCAACAACTCCCTGCAAAAAAACGCAGGTAATTGCAGCAAAACTCAGACAGCGGTTTACTTTTTGCTTCTTTTCACGCACTGTTGATCAGACAACCCATATGAGGTCGATTGTTCTGCTCTTGGTAGCGCCAGCAGAAACCGCTCCAAACAGGTAACCCTGCAACTGTGGAAACCGAAGCTGAGCGACGGAAGAAATTAAAACTCATATCCATAACCACAGAGAGCAGGAAGGCACCTTCAGGATGTAGCTGAACGGAGTACAAAGCATCATACAACAGAGGGTTACGAAAACAGCTCCAGGAAACCAGCCATCGAGCTACAAGAATAAGCAGAGTGGCTGGAAACACTGACAGGATCCCGGCTGCTGCGGAGAGCGTGCTGCCAGCGGATGCAACACCCGAGGCGCCCGACCATTCCAGCCGAGAGTACGGGAGGGCAACTAAAAGAAACAACACCGAAAGAAAACTGCGCGTCTTTGGGAACCTGACGAGACACAGACAGCAGCGTGTTGCTCCAGAGATCTCCAAGGCTCAGGGGACACAACTGGACCCAGTGACTGAAACACACGCACAGGTAGGCACTATCCACTATGTATAGTCAATCAACCACAGAAATCTACGATGAGCGACAAACTGGTTCAAGAGGTTAAGTTCCACCCAGAACTGAGATTATGTTCTTGAATATGCACTTTGCAATCAAATTAAGCATGTTCTTCTTGGCTACCTTAAAACTTCATTTATATAGCGCTTATTACCCCTGACGAGGCGCTGAAAAAAATAAGAACACAAGATAACTATCTATCTATCTATCTATCTATCTATCTATCTATCTATCTATCTATCTATCTATCTATCTATCTATCTATCTATCTATCTACCTACCTACCTACCTACCTACCTACCTACCTACCTATCTATCTATCTATCTATCTATCTATCTATCTATCTATCTATCTATCTATCATTGTATTCATAGCAGGCGACAGCAAGTCGTTGGAAAAGTACACGACTTAGAAAAGGTTTGCACCCACAAATAACTTGATGCATTGCTTTGTTCAACTCTAAACACCAGTTTTGAACACTTAAAAACTTCGCAATGGTGCACATCGCAATGTGTTTTGCGGCAATTTACAAACACGTGCAATTCAATTGTGTGTCTGTGCCGCATTCCACCCACTAATGTTAATTGTATTATGTAACAGAGATTTTGGAGAGCGTAACACACGGCGTTTCCCACGGTGCCGTGTGGCTGTTGGTCGCCAAAAGCCTTTAGATGGGTTGTTCCACAGAAAGGGCGCTCCCTCACCACAGAGTGTGCTCCCGTATCGAAAAGTGTTGTCCCACACTCTCTGACCCTGCCCCCGTTCCTATTCCTAATTAACTTGGGCTACGAAAACCTGAGAGCAGTATGTGTTTATTAGTCTTGTGCATATTGTGAGTATTTGTTGGGTTTTATTTTGTGGTGGGCATTGTCATTCTCATTGTGCCTATTTTCCGCCTGACTGCTGGTCATGGGTTATCACCACGAATATCTGTGTAAGTGTGGTGTGGGGAATACTGCTGTGGCTTGCAACCAATCCGCGTGGATCTGCCGAATTGTGGGATGCATGTTGTTCCAGTGGCTGTTTTACTGGTATGTGATGGAGGCTTCAGGGTCGTCTGATACCTTGGTTGTTCGCTCACTGATCTGTGTTGTTGAGATAGGTACGTCTGTCCTTCATAGAGTTCTGATATGGTGGACCTCCACTTGCCCAGGTGCTCTCCCCCTGTGTGCAGGACTGCCTCATTATGTGTGGTTTGTGCTGTGGTTATCTGTGGTGTTTGGTGGGACAGATTATGCAGTAGTGTGTTGTGGTCATGTGGTTGATGACTTATCCTGATGTGTGTTCCCTTATGTGGTCTGTGTGTAAAAGCATGGTCTTGTATGATGTGTTGCACTGTGATGTTATTTGTGGTTTGTAGTGTTAAGTGACTTCTGGTATTTTTGATATGGTGTTGTATGCTGAGTGTAGTAAGATATTTTGATGTGTTGTGAGGAGATGTATCACATTGGATAATCTACTGTACTGATACTTCATGGTGGCACATGATCTGGAGTGATGTTACTATGTGCCACTAGGAGTGCCTTTAATCCTTAGTGTATTGTTTTCTGGCTTACGGCATGGTGTGGACTACTGTAGTATGGTGTTCTAGGATGTGATCGTTGCAGTATGGTATATTCATAGGAGTGGAGCGGTGTTGGGTAGTGTGGAACAGTGCTGGGGTGTAGGGTGTTTTGTGTGTGGGTTATTCACTGTATCATTTGGTTTTGGATGGTTTAGTGCTTTGCAGCGGTCACTTAGTGTGGTGTAGAGTGGCTAGGGATATGGCAATGCTTTGCATTGTGGTGTGGTATAGTGTTATCGGAAAGCATACGGGTGGTATTATATTGTGTGTTTTGGCCTATTTTTTTGTGGAAAGATGTATATTTTGAGTGGTAGACTTCTGATGTGATGCTTAGTGGGCTGTGTAAAGGAGGGTTTGTTGCGTGGCTGTTTGGTGGTGTGGCACAGAGTGTTACTAAAGGTTACACAATGTCATATAAAATGTGCATGATAGTGTTTTACAGTGTGGTGAGGGCTCCTGTCATTTAATTACCTGTGATTTGACTTGTTCATTGTACAGTATACATGCCCACCCACAAGGTCTTTTTGTGCCAAAGGAACTATATCAACCACCGTGGAGCACGGATCGAGGAGGAGGAATGTGTTGTGAAGTGGTATTATGTGGTGTGCTCTGCTGCTGCCACAGCCTGCAGTAGTGAGTGCAGTAATGTGTGTGCATTGCTGTGGTTTGCCTGCAAACTCCAGTGCCATTTCACATGTTCTCAGGTTGAGTAGTGCCTGTGGGTGTTGTGTTGCCGGGTGTATTTTTTACTGTGTTTGTGTTTCTCTGTTCAGAAGTATTTGTGCTCTTTCTTGTCTATCTGGCTCTCTCAGTTTACATTTTGGCTACTACTGTGCTGCTCACTTTTTCCAAGTTTATAAACAATCAGAACAATGTAGTCTGAATGCAAATTGAATAATCGGTGTCACATGATGAGAAAGTTTGCAGCACACAGGAATTCACAATCAGCAGAATAGCGTGGTACCTTCAAATCTCCCTTCCCAAGTGATCCAGCTCCTCTTTCTCCCAGATAAAAAAGATATGTTCTCCTCGTAAGCCTATAAGCCAAAGAACTATCAATCATCAGCATTTCCCCGCCTGATGCATGTGAGAACCTTAGTCACCAGATATTGAATCCCAGGACATGAAAAGGAGCGTGAATTATTATACATACATCTTTATTTGATTAATCAACTAGTTTAAACATAGTGCTGTCCATAACATATCCAATATCGATAATTGGATGTGATTCAATCATTCAGGAGTCTTGTATATAAGTTCTGATTCCAACTTTATTCATTATTTCAAAAAAAGCTTATTCCATTCAGCCCAGTCAATGCGTTTAGTCCCTTTGGACTTCATCAGGGTTGTGCATTGCATCAATGTCAAATTTCTGAAAAGTGTATAATCTCCCCAATCCAGTATCTTCATGAGGAACCAGTCATGGCCGTGGTTAGTATAATACCCCGTATTTTATCTTTCTCCTACGTGCTCCAATCTCGAAATGCCATGGGGCTTCGTGGCATTTCGAGATTGGAGCACGTAGAAGAAAGATAGAACAGGGGCGGGGAGTATTATACCACCCACGACCATGACCGGTTCCTCATGAAGATACTGGATTGGGGAGAAGATTATACACTATACAGAAATTTGATATTGATGCAATGCACAACCCTGATGAAGTCCTAAGGAACTAAACGCATTGGCTGGGCTGAATGGAATAAGCTTTTTTGAAATAATGAATAAAGTTGGAATCACAACCTATATACAAGACTCCTGAATGATTGAATCACATTGAATTATCGATATTGGATAGGCTGTGGACAGCACTATGTTTAAACTATGTTGAACAATCAAATAAATTAGAGATAATAATTCACGCTCCTTTTCAATTTTTGAATTTGTTGTTTATGGATTGTGGCTTCTAAGCACTGGGGTCACGAAAAGTAGAGCATATCTGAATTGTAGATAGCAATAACTTTACACTAGTGCACCATTAGGGCCCACACTGCTGGTGCTTATATTCTTGACTCCCAGGACATGCCCTTCCACAAAGTGCAGTTTGTGAAAGACTTTTTACGTTTTGGGTCCTGGTGACAAATATGTGGTGTTTGACATCTCTAAAGATTTACTTAAAAAAAAGACAAGTTTTGATCTATCTATCTATCTATCTATCTATCTATCTATCTATCTATCTATCTATCTAGCAGTGGCGGCTCTCCGAGGGAGTGCTGCGGGCGGTGAGGTGGGGCGGGGGAGGGGCACGGTGGGGGGTAGTGGACTCGGACATACGATGGACAGAACTCAGAGTAAGGCTTAATGAGTTCTGTCCGTCGTATGTCCGAGTCCGCTACCCCCCACCCTGCCCCTCCCCCGCCTCACCGCCCCGCAGCACTCCCTCGGCGAGCCGCCACTATCTATCTATCTATCTATCTATCTATCTATCTATCTGTCTGTCTGTCTGTCTGTCTGTCTTTTCGTCTGTCTGTCTATCTAGGCCCCTAAAACATCAGTGAGGGCCATTTACTTTAAGATCCAAAACGTTTATTTATTTTTTTGAAGTTTTGCCTTTCTGAGCATAAGCACCACCCAATGACATGCGCCACCCAATGACACCTTGAAACATCTTGTGGCTAAATGGCAGATGTCCCAGCATTCTGATGATGTTAGAAGATACATTTAGAGTAAGACACACTGTAGACATCCACTCTAACAAACTGCGGAAGGAAGAGAATGAGGCAGGTGATATCTGCTCTTGGGCTCCAGGATTGGGGGGGTGGGGTTCAAAAGATGAGGGTCCACACAAACATTGCTACCTGGTCCCTGGACATGGTCCAGGAATTAGGTGGCTCTCGTCCATATGAGTTTTGCAGCCCTTTGGTCAAGCTTGGAGCATGTCATAAATCGCCCTCACACCCCCAATCTCTGGTCAGTGATAGGCTTGAAAGGGGAAGATCCTAATCTCATATTTTCAACTTCTCCCTGGTCTGCTTTTCATAACTGGAGGTGAAGAAGGGATAGAGAAGCTAGGATTCGTGCATGCCAGCCAAAAAGAATCTCACTTTTTTCTAAATGTATGACTCGCATGTGTCTACGACCTAAACTCGGGGCATGACAGTGTAACTAATTTAGAGATGGACATCACTATTTTCTTGCCAGTTTGATGTTAATCAATTGAATACTTTTACTGTGTGGTTGAGAAAACATCATTTTTGAGTGGGAAAAAAGATGTCCATCTCACAACATTTGACCTCTATTGACCAATTTGTAGTACACTTTGTAAACTATTTTAGTTGGCCAAATGTAACTCAAAAGGTGTTTTTGTTATGTGTTATGTGGTTCCATAACTACAGAGTCGCCTCACTGACTATGTAGAAAAAAGGGACTATATCAAAATAGGTTTAAAAAACAAGTACATTTCAGAGATGATACTTTTATCTTGATAATAAAGTTATAATCCAGGCAATAACATTCTTTTTTCTCATTTTTCGACAAAAGATCTTATTTTCATTAGACAAACACAGCCTTCTACCTTCAAAATAAATTACTGTATTTCCCTGAGGGAAAACAGGATTCTAATATTATTTTACGGTATTTAACAAAAACTTTAAAAATAAAATAAGTTAAGTGCTCTAGATATGGGAGTGAGGGAAATACAGAACAGGGAGATTTAACAGTAGCGAAGTTTTGTGAATTAATGTTTGAAAGTTTTAAGTTTTGGGACTCTGTAATTTGTGTGGGGCTTTAAAATTCCTAGTCGATTTTGGTTTTCTTTCCCTTCCTTAAACATACTTCATACTGAACTTTTTAAAATTTCTTTTGTTGTAAGGTAGCTCTAATGGTCGCCTTTGTATAGCACTATTTTTAGTCGATTTGCCTTTGTTCTCGATTTCCTGATATTGCTGGAAATTTCATTGTAAGTGAAAGGTGAACATAACCCTCAGGAAATTAAAAATAAGTTTTTTCCTTCCGTTTTTATGTTTGTCTTTACGAATGCCAGAAAGTGACATCAAAGTTCAAAAGCGGTGCAGAGATTATATGAACTGCAATTTGAGAAGTGCAGATGCTGACTTTGCGATGTATTATATTGCCAGCATCAGGCTTCTGGAATGTGAGTTTAATTTACTCACAGTAATCCCTAGTAGAACAAGCATTTGCAATGCATTCGGTCTCGCCTTTGGGACCTTATATGTATTTAGCTATGCAGCACATTAGCCTGGGTGTTGAAACATCTATTGTTCTTTAACATGGAGGGAAAGTAAGCACCAAACTGCGTGACACACCAGGTATGGGAACACTTGGAGAGAAATATTGCCTTTCAGCGGGAAATGGTATAGTCCAAAGCTCTGTTTTTAATATAAAAGCAGGGCCTTCGGTGGTCATATCACTGAAAATACAAGATTTGAAAAAATATTATTGTCCACGGGTGCTTGTGGAAGACAATTTCTATGGACTGGAATCTAGAGAATGCTAAAGTGATTCTGGTATTTTACTAACCTCTGCTTGTCGTTTTCTATCAAGAAAGTTAAATAGAGGCAGTTGCCAGAAAAATAAACAAGCATTGGCATAGCCAATAGGTCTCGCTTTTGGGACCTCATAAGTATTTAGTTATGCAGCACAATATCCTTGGTGCAACAACATCAACTGTTACTTTACATGCCACTGGCAAATGGCACCGAAGAGTGAGACAGGAGGAGATGGCTAGGGGAGGTGGTGAGACAGTAGGAGATGACTGGGAGATGAGGCAGGAGGAGATGGCTGGGGGAGTGAGACAGGAGGAGATGTCTTTGGGGGTGCGACAGGAGGCGATAGTTTGTGGGTGGGTGCGACAGGAGGAGATGACTTGGGTTAGTGAGACAGGAGGAGATGGTTTGGGAGGAGGAGGAGGAGAAGGCTTGGAAGGAGGAGATGGCAGGGGGAGAGGAGACAGTTTGGGGGAGCAGGGTGATATGTCTAGAGATGTGCAAGGCAATATATATCTAGAGTGTTAAGGAAAGTAGGCGCCAGGTCAGTTTGGCAAAGGGAAGGACAGCAATAAAGGGATAGCTAGAGACTGGGCAAACCTGAGCAACCTGGGAAGAGGAAATTTTTAGGCAAAGAAACAATGTCTGATGGGACACAAGAGGAGTATATTTTGGAACGGGGACTGTTATGGAAAAAAAGGGAGATGTTGAAGTTAAAGTACAGTGATAAATCTAAGTTATGCGACTGAGGGGATGGGTACCTGAGGACTGAAAGATTGGGACAGACTGTGGACTAAGAGAGTAAAAACATGTGAGAAAAGACGCACACAGAAACCACCACGGGTATAATTTTATAGAAAAATGCATGTTATATCCAAAATTTGGTCGCTTAGAATGAATCCTGCCAGCCTAGGATGCACATTGCTGTACTTCACAGAATCCATCTATTTTTGTAAGCACTTCAGCAACAAAGCGTGCCCAATAAAGAGCTGCTTCAGACCGAGGCTGCGGTGCCACTGCAATGACCAATTTTGTACCTAATACAGGCAAAGAGCAGACGCAGCTCCTCAGCGACGGCTGAAGTGTACTCAGCACTGGACCATCAGCTGCTTGTGCAGTGAAAGAATTCTACATTGTTGTGGCCACATCAAGGCTCGATAGTCTTTGCAATGAAATGAGTGACATTTGCACCCACCGGGTGTTCCTAATGCTCCCCTATTTAAAATGTGCAGGAAAAATCTTAAAACAAAACAAAATCGCGACATTTAAATTAGAAACGATAATCGTTCCGTGTTCTTGGCCCATAGTAATTATATCTGATATTGGTTGTTCTAAAATAACTATTGTAGTATAATTTGTTTTTAATAAAATGTTATTTGGCAAGGCAAGAACTGTTTTAAAAAGCGGAGGTAAACGTGAAAATAATTCGATATCTTGAAATAATCCTTCTGTAGCCCCCCTGGCAGTGTTTATTTCCTAAAGGTGTTTGTGTGTCCATTATTGTGTAATCCTAATCCTAGAATAGCGCTTCGAAGTTCCCGCGTGTTTAGCGCCTGGATCCGGAACACAGATTGAGTTACCTTTGTTGTTCTCCTTGAGCTGGCCTCCGTGCATGCTGCCCGGCGAGCGCAGGGAGGAGCAGTCCACCTCCACGTCGCTGCTCATGTCCGAGTCACTCGATATTTGTCACTATCCTTGCGCTTTCGCAATATGAAACCTACTTTCTTCGGTAGCGGCGGTGAGGTGTACGCGCTATGTGATCTGGTAAGAAACTCAGAACGAGAAAAATGAAACATTTTACAAAACCTGCTGTCTCTAAATCCCACGATTTTACACATTTAAAATATTCCTATGTGCCTGCAAGGCGTGTGTTAGAGTTCAGCTTATAAAGGCATTATAGGCCGACAGGACGAGCGAAAATACAAACATATATACATCCAAGGAAGTGGTCTAAATTCAAGCTGTATGTAACCAAACGCAAGTTATTAGGCAGTCAAAGACAGTCAAAGACCAGTTTGCAAGCGAAAGAGAAAGCACGGCACGTTGGTGTTGTGTGTAGATAGTAACCTGACCCACCAGGAATGCAGCTGCCACCCTGCGCGCCGCTGCTCGCTCTCGAGAGCAAAACGCCGTGGGAGTGAACATAAAAAAAGAAGGTGGGACATGCACCGCCTTTAGCCATTTGCGTGCTTTCATTAGTGAAAGACACACGCAAAAGCCAATCCTATGTGTGGGAGGAGTCAGACCCACACGGAGAAGTTTAGAGTGCTCACAAGAAGCCTCCCATAGAGCAGCGCATGCACGCTGCGCTAGGCTCGACCTAAAAAATGAAAGTCCCTCAGCAGAAAGCAACTCTGGAATTTTACTGACCTCTGCTGGTCATTTTCTATCAAGACAGTTAAATAGAGGTAGTAGAACAGAAAAGAAAGTCCCTAAGCAGAAGCAGACAAGTCCTAGGGCTGATCTCCAGAGCCCACAAAGTGCATACACATATAAGTATATACTAAAGTATATATACTAAAGTATATACAAGAGGTCTCGAATGCTCGACCTAAAAAAAATCCAGTCTTCGCAAAAACTATTTGAGCAAGGCAGTACATTACTAGATCATTACAAAGTTCAGGGAGACTCCTGTGTTTTAGAAATCCCATTAAAAACTTCACTGCCTAAGAACCTCTGAGGGCCATTTAGACCCTGATGGCTCGTAGGCCAGCAGAGGTGCAAAGCATTTCACACATGATCAATTTGGAGATCTCAACGTGCTAAATGGGGATCTCTAAGCCTACCGTGGATTCAACGCACTGGTGTTTCACTGAGCTACTATGCAGCGGTGGCACTAGGTGGCTCTTCTTTATGATCGATGAAATGCAGAGCGGATAACATTTTTTCAATCTGCTTGCAATTTTTGTGTTTTTTTTAATACAAAATCACTCCCAAAGTGAGAGTTTGTCTTTGTAAAGCAAGTAATCAATGTCTCTGATGCGAAAGGACTCATCTCTCCAACTAACGGGGTTGGGGGGCAATAAAGGATTTGCCCAACCTGGGACCACCATGCCTTGCACCTGCCCTCAACAGAACGGAGCAACCTTTGCTATGAATTGCTGACCCGGTGGCTAGTGGGCTGCAAGTTTGCTGGTTTCCACCGGTGGATCCAGTTCAGACTCTGCCAGTGGAAACAATACAAACCACACTTTTGCTGGACCTAAAGCCCCCACCAATTTTCGGTACGGGTCCTGCTCTGCCAATCTTTAAATGACCCCTTTTTCTCTAGATGGTGATGTATACATTTTCTAGGAAACATGTCAAAGGAGCAGTTTACATGAAAATAACTGTAAATGTTTCTTAGACAAAGGGGTCGATTCCGATCTCGGTCGGTAGGGCTCCGAATCGGATTCGGCTTTACCGGATCCGAGTCGGAGGCTTTGTTTCCGACCGAGTCGTACAGAGGTCCGGACGCCCAAGTCCGATGCGATTGAACGTGAAATCGCCGACCGACTCGTTTCCGGGTCCGAACCGCTCCGTCCGACTCGTTCGCACTCAATTCGTACCGCGCAATGGAGACGTTTTACGACCGAGCCAGTACGATGCACGATCCGGACAGCCGGATCGAGTCGGAGCCTCCGACACGTGAAAGCTCTCGGAAGCGGACTTCGGGGGTCCGTGCCGGACCCCCCTTCACCCGTAGCCTTACGAGTTGGACACAGGGGGGACCCATGGGTCCCCCCTATACATGCGTGTACGGTGCAGATGGCACCAATGCGTACCCACTACAGGGGGCACCCTTTTGCGCAACGTACCCATTGAGTCAATGGGAGCCCATGTACGCGTCGTACGACCGGCTCCCATTGACTTCAATGGGAGTCCGACCGAACCGAGTCCGGCAGCATACGGCCGCATCGTACTCGCTCGGTCGGACTGCAGGGGTCCGGCTCGGTCGGAAAACAATCCGGATCCGGATCGGTCGGAGAGCTTTCCGACCCAGATCGGAATCGGCCCCAAAGTTTTTTGTTTATATGAGGAGCACTGATAGAGCAGCAGTATTATAAGGAAGCGAAGCAAAAAGATGTCAAATTGCCTTAAAGTGGAGACATTTTTTGTTTTCAATCCTTCGATGCAATTTGTGCCACCTGAACTATGAACCGGATCAGTTAGCTCACAAAAAGGTGAGATGTGTGCTGGATTCTGATCGTGCCAGGCAGCAACTTGTTTACTTCAGTATCCCTACAAATAAAATAAAAAAAGAATTCCACTCTGAAACATTTGTTGATCAAGTGACTTCCCCATTTTGCAATACTTATTTACAGTAACAAGATCATCTATATAGCAACCACTATCAAATCTATGTCATCTCTTTATTCCAAGAAACTCACTCCCTTTCACTCCAAGAACATCACTGCCGCAGCCCACTTTTTTCACTCTGGGTATCTGATGTTTTGACTCTGCAAGGGCTGAATGCCTGCGAATCATGTTTAAGAATGCACATATTTTTATTCTAAAGTACCATTACTATTTCTCTGAAACGTCAGCTTTGTTCACACAAACACAGTTGTACAGAGTGTACTTATGTGGGTTTAGAAGTGAAAAAAAGTTATCTTAAGCTTCAACAATACAATGCAACTTTTAAATGTGAATGTTTTCTGCAGCCATGTTGTAGGACCTATTCCGAATATGTGAAATGGAGTAAAACACTTAGGGGTCGATTCCGATCCCGGTCGGAGGCGCACCTAATACCATTCGGTCGGGAAAAAAGCCAGGCGAATGCCTGTTTCCCGACCGATCCGCACATACGTCCGAACGAGCAAGTACGATGCGCACAACTGCCCAAATCCCGACCCAGTCGTACTCACCCAATACAGGTCCTGAACTCCGACCGAGGCGGATCCGGAAACGCAGAATCGAGTCGCACGGAAGCAAAAATGCAGCCCCGTCCGGCCGGACAAGTACGATGCGCTTTCCGTACGCGCCGAACCCGTCACTACGCACGGCACGTCAAAGCATCCGGGCGAGGCGCACATAAGCTCCGATTCGTGCCACAACACGATCCACGGTTACGAGACGAACACGCCAGCGACGAGGACGAGGTGAAGCAAAGAGAAAGACGAACGAGACGAACCAACCATGAATCCCATCGTGCCGATCCTACCAATATTCTACATCTATTACCGGAACAGGCACGGACGCGTACGGCGCAGAAGGTAAGTCAGACACCAACCACAAAAACAAACTACACGTACCCGACATATCACACACACACAGAGGGATGCAGAAATACTTACACCAGCAACAGCAGCACCATAGGGGCGGGATGGCCTTCACCAATGCCACACATACACATAGGGGCCTGAATGCCCACCACCACTACCACCCCTACTCAGGGGTGCCAGATGCCTGTCACTACTACCACCACCACCCATGGGGGGCTGGATGCCCACCACCACTACCACCCCTACTCAGGGGTGCCAGATGCCTGTCACTACTACCACCTCTACCCCTGGGGGCTGGATGCCCAACACCACTACCACCCCTACCCATGGGGTGCTGGATGCCCACCACCACTACCACCCCTACTCAGGGGGTGCCAGATGCCCATCACTACTACCACCTCTACCCATGGGGGGCTGGATGCCCACAACTACTACCACCCCTACTCAGGGGGTGCCAGATGTCTGTCACCACTACCACCTCTACCCCTGGGGGGCTGGATGCCCAACACCACTACCACCCCTACCCATGGGGGGCTGGATGCCCACCACCACTACCACCCCTACCAGGGGGTGCCAGATGCCTACCACTACTACCACCCCTACCCAGGGGGTGCTAGATGCCTACCACTACTACCACCCCTACCCATGGGGTACTGGATGCCCACCACCACCACCCCTACTCAGGGGGTGCCAGATGCCTGTCACTACTACCACCTCTACCCATGGGGGGCTGGATGCCCACAACCACTACCACCCCTACTCAGGGGGTGCCAGATGCCTGTCACTACTACCACCTCTACCCCTGGGGGGCTGGATGCCCAACCCCACTACCTCCCCTACCCATGGGGTGCTGGATGCCCACCACCACTACCACCCCTACTCAGGGGGTGCCAGATGCCTGTCACTACTACCACCTCTACCCATGGGGGGCTGGATGCCTGTCACCACAACCACCTCTACCCATGGGGGGCTGGATGCCCACCACCACTACCACCCCTACTCAGGGGGTGCCAGATGCCTGTCACTACTACCACCTCTACCCATGGGGGGCTGGATGCCTGTCACTACAACCACCTCTACCCACGGGGGGCTGGATGCCCACCACCACTACCACCCCTTCTCAGGGGGTGCCAGATGCCTGTCACTACTGCCACCTCTACCCATGGGGGGCTGGATGCCCACAACCACTACCACCCCTACTCAGGGGGTGCCAGATGCCTGTCACCACTACCACCTCTACCCCTGGGGGGCTGGATGCCCAACACCACTACCACCCCTACCCATGGGGGGCTGGATGCCCACCACCACTACCACCCCTACTCAGGGGGTGTCAGATGCCTGTCACCACTACCACCTCTACCCCTGGGGGGCTGGATGCCCAACACCACTACCACCCCTACCCATGGGGGGCTGGATGCCCACCACCACTATCACCCCTACTCAGGGGGTGCCAGATGCCTGTCACTACTACCACCTCTACCCATGGGGGGCTGGATGCCCACAACCACTACCACCCCTACTCAGGGGGTGCCAGATGCCTGTCTCCACTACCACCTCTACCCCTGGGGGGCTGGATGCCCAACACCACTACCACTCCTACCCATGGGGGGCTGGATGCCCACCACCACTACCACCCCTACCCAGGGGGTGCTAGATGCCCACCACTACTATCACCCCTACCCAGGGGGTGCCAGATGCCTACCACTACTACCACCCCTACCCAGGGGGTGCTAGATGCCTACCACTACCACCACCCCTACCCATGGGGGGCTGGATGCCTACCACCAACACCACCCCCACTCATAGGATGGACAATGCATGACACAACCAGCACACTACAACCTAGGGAATGCAAGAAAAAGACATCCCCCCAACACCATGACAAGCGTGTGTAGACTGTGTCAAATGCCTACAACACTGAACATGACTATGAACACACAATGTGACCCCCTATCACATGTGTCACACATAAATGTGTGTGGCCTCCACAATGCAAGCAGACCATGACCACTGTGGCAATGGGGTCCAACCCCCATCATCACAGTGACCAAAAGGTAAGTGTGGGGTCCATAGCTGAAGCACATATTGAACATTGTGACAATGGGGTCCAACCCCCATCATCACAGTGACCAAAAGGAAAGTGTGGGGTCCATAGCTGAAGCACATTTTGAACATTGTGGCAATGGGGTCTAAGCCCCCATCATCACAGTGACCAAAATGTAAGTGTGTGGTCTATAGCTGAAGCACATATTGAACATTGTGACAATGGGGTCCAACCCCCATCATCACAGTGACCAAAAGGTAAGTGTGGGGTCCATAGCTGAAGCACATTTTGCACATTGTGGCAATGGGGTCTAAGCCCCCATCATCACAGTGACCAAAATGTAAGTGTGTGGTCCATAGCTGAAGCACATTTTGAACATTGTGACAATGGGGTCCAACCCCCATCATCACAGTGACCAAAAGGTAAATGTGGGGTCCATAGCTGAAGCACATTTTGAACATTGTGGCAATGGGGTCTAAGCCCCCATCATCACAGTGACCAAAATGTAAGTGTGTGGTCCATAGCTGAAGCACATTTTGAACATTGTGAATGGGGTCCAACCCCCATCATCACAGTGACCAAAAGGTAAGTGTGGGATCCATAGCTGAAGCACATTTTGAACATTGTGGCAATGGGGTCTAAGCCCCCATCATCACAGTGACCAAATTGTAAGTGTGTGGTCCATAGCTGAAGCACATTTAGAACATTGTGACAATGGGGTCCAATCCCCATCATCACAGTGACCAAAAGGTAAGTGTTGACACTGAAAAAGCTGCAACTGCCAAACTGCATGGATGATTCCTGGTCACATAACAACAAACACATCAATGGCAAAGTAGTGGTTGTGTCCCATAGCAACATATATTGGGGGAGGCAAACAGTGCAGTGCAAATAAGACATACCTTTGGCCATGTGCAGACAAACATCACCCATGGGGGCTGACACTGTCAACATTCATCAATGACACAATGACAGAAGTGACCATCATAATGCAGACCCACATATTTGCACCAATGGGCACACAAATGGAGATATCCTGTGGAGACTGTAGATGTGAGGTGAACAAATACCATACCATGGCAGCAATGGGACACACAAACAATGATCATAGTGCTGACTGATGACCTAGGAGTCCCAGGGACAGCAGGTGAAACCCACCAAACAACATACAGCCAATGGCACACTAAAGATATGCCAATGCAGTGGTGCAGATGCACAAACACAAACAGGCAGACCCACACTGCACATCAAACACAACAGGTGAGGGGGGTGCCAGTGTCCCCAGGCAACCACAAAACACATGATGAGGCCTGAATACCAATTACACAGATGTGCATACAGTGCCACACAAAAGTAACTCATGGATCCAAATCCCCTATGTGGGCAATCAGGCATTGTTAGATGAGAGGGAGCACAAATCACACATGTCACACAAGCATGTAGGAACAGCAACTGACACAGCAAGACACAGACACACCACAGCACTACCCCCAGGGTCCCCACAATGTGTTGACCCTGGGCTGCATGACAATCCCACTGTGACGACAAAGCTAGATGTCGTTCACACTGTGAACCACAGTCATGTGTCCTGTACAACAAACGACCATCACACCTACACAAGCACAAATCAATCAGCACGGCCAGTAAGCCAAGGCCAACATGGAGGCAGGGGTCTAGCCGGGCAACAACTCTCATCTGCACACACTCAACACCACACACCTCGACCTCCAACAATGTGCAGCAGTGAAGATCACATGCACTGGTGACATTGCACATGTACCCATGACAATCCCATGGGGGGGGTAACTAAGGTGCAGAAACACATCACACATGGCCACTCAACCAGACTCCTGAATGTCTGACACACTGCACACTACGCTGTACATGGACATGACGGCAATACCACACCAACCAATGGGATCCCAGCCACAGTCCCACACCACTGAAGAAGCCAAGGTCACCCACAAAGAACACACATAGACAACTACCAACATTGCAGCCCTGACCCTGAGGAGTGCCAGCAGTCACACACACAACGTGTCACAATCACTGAAAGCTAACACAAACTGGAAATTACATGACAGGTGTAAACAACAAGTGCCAAGGGGAATCCTGACTGTGTCCCATCTGCGTTATCCCACAAACTCAGCCCTGACAGCAAACACACCTATGGGTGACACCCTGATGAGCAGTAATGTGCCATGCACCCACATCACAGAGAACCCAGGGAGAAGACTTTGGGGGAACATAGGTCAACTCAGCAAGCATCACAAACAGGAACATCACTAAGGATCCCAGCATGCACAGCAAAATGGAAGTGAACACACACAGACATGCTCACACATCACACACCTTGGGCTCAGGCAATGTCACAGGATTACTCACTGCCATGAGGGGACTCCACTCCTGTGTGAGGAAAGCTGTGCCATATGTCGCCTCAGTAGGACACCATCATGTCAGCAGAACACCTGGTCACACAGTCAACAATTAGCACGAAATGAAGGCTCCCGTCATATCAGCCTGGTCATGGGAGTGTTAACAAAATCATCAGCACAGATCCAACACACATGTATAGCAAGTTGCACTGACAACACAGATGAGTCCTTCCCCATTGATGCCCAAACTTGCATGTCCAGTGGAGATGGCCACACGGTCAGGGAAGTAGACTAATTGAACAATGGCAAGCACAACAGATGTGCAGGGGTGTAAGCCACAGATGTGATATTGCAAATGTAAGTAGGAAATCCCATTGCCAAATATTGAAAACATGACACCCTCATATGCTGCTAAGGATGACATGGATACACTACAGGATAGGGCACATTACCCGTGGACCACATGGGTTCCTGCACAGTAACACTTCATTTTCATGAGACCAAAAATCACCATCACTGCAGCAAGGGCACGGTTAGCATCATCAACATCATGTACATCAGAAGCAAAACCACTAGAGAACAGAAAGTAGCTTTATTCAGCATATGCTGGTTCAAAAGTTAAAGTCCAGAAAAAAAGAAACAAAGGCCAATGGCCAGTCCATTCTGAAAGTCAAAACAGGGTGACAGTGGCAGATGTCACCCTACGCATGCCTGCACTGCTACACACCAGGGACAATCCCCTCGGAGGGGCATACGGGGGGGCAGGCCAGGCACCGCAGGGACAGGATCAGGGCTCACCAGAAGGAGGAAGGGAAGGGGTGGAGGGTGCTGGAGAGCCACTGACAACTGCAGTGGAGGTGTCTGACATGGTGTGTGCTGGCACAACTGGGGGGCATGACTCAGATGGTGTGGGTGCCGGCACGACTGCAGTGGGCCGTGCAGATGGAGTGGACAGGTTCCCCACTGCAGTGCCCAAGTCAGACGGGGTGGTAGTGGACTCCACTGCAGTGCCTACCTCCAGGGGAGGAGAATGGGGTTCAGGTAAGGTGGGCAGGACAGAGGGGAGGACACCGTCTCCACACCAGTGGCACAGACATGCGCAGCGGGGGTGTGGTGCCGGAAGAGCAAGTGGCAGGGGGAGAAGGCCGGACCTTTTTGGGGATGGTGTATCTGTGGGTGGGGGAACCTGGGGCAGGGTGTGGTGGGGGCACCTGTGGAGTGGGGGCCTGAGGGATGGAGGAAGGAGACTTGGTGCTTGAGCTGCAGGGCGGCGGCGGGGTCTTGCTCTTCCGGGTCCTGGGGGACTTGCGGATGGGGGCGTCAGTCGGTCTGCGCCTGGGGGAGGGTGTCTGGGGGCGAGGGGCACTCCCCTCCGTGTGGGTGGGCTTCCTCTTCCCCCTGAATGCTGGATCAGCTGGATCGGAGGGGAAGAGGCCGAGGTCACTGAGGAAGGCCCGCTGTGTCCTTGGGGTTGCAGGTGAGGCAAGGGAAGGGGCCTTGGAGGGAGAGGTAACTGAAGACTAGGCAGTGCTCGTGGATGCGTGTGTGTGTGCCTTGGCCCCATCCCCTGTGAGTGTGGTTTCAGTCCCCTGACTGTGCGTGCGTGTGCGTGTGGATTTTGGCGTGTGTGTCTGTGTGCTGCCTGTGTCTGTGCTGGTGTGTGCCTGTGCCGGTGTGTGTGTGCTTGGGACAGGTAAGGTGCTGGGGAGTGTGGATGGGGCAGAGGTAGGAGGGGTGAGGGACTGCTGGAGGAGGGACACTGCTGCCGTCAGGGAGGAGTCCATGGACCTATTGCCCCTCTGTAGGGCAGACATGCCCGATGAGATGCCCTCCACTCAGCATCGCTGTCTGCCCTACATGGAGCTGGCGAAGGAGGTACACAGACTCCTCACTCAGGGCAGCAGGGGACACAGGGGCAGGGGGTGCGGTGCCTGGCACGAAGGAGACACGCTCCCGAACATGGGAGCCTCCACGGACTACGGGAATGGGAGCCGATGGGAGGGCGGTGGTGGTGGTGGCGGGGACAGCAACACTAGCTGTGGTGTGGTGGCTGCTGTTACCCGCCTCCACAAGGGAGTCATCCTCCGAGCTGCTGTGGTCCTCAGCTGAGGTGGATGGTGCTGAGGACTCCTCGGTGTGCCTCCCCTCGCCCTCCGTGCCACTGGGTCCCTCCGACCACTCCTCGGCTGCTGACCCAGTCTGGCTCTGCGGCTCCTCCTGGTCCGTGGAGCTGTCCCCTCCTGTGGCCGTGGATGTATCTGCAAACAATAGGGAAACAGACAGACATCAGTCACCTGCACCGAACGCACACACCACAGTAAGTACAGCACATTACAGAGCAAGTCCTGGCATCCTTAGTTTAACTTTGCTAAAAGTGCCCAAACAGAGTAGGGGACGCCAATTGTCAGTCTGATGGTCAACCATGGCACTCACATCTCTCCTGGCCTTGCACCCATCTGTCTGGTGTCTGTCGGATGGCAATACCCCAGTGTGGACACATGCACCACCTACACAGTAGTTGGACAGTGCAGAGAACACGGTGAAGCATGTGAACATGCACACATCACAAATCTTGCCACTGAGTCAGTACAGGTGTCCGGATAAAGGGATGCCCAGAGTCAATTTTGAAATGCATGTGATGCATACCAGCGACAGACACCATGATGCACCCATGTCCTGACAGTCATTGCCACAATGGTGTGCATGTAGCACATGTCACTCCCCTGCAGGATCACTCATAGGATGTTTCATGCCATGGCACAGGCATGCCTGCTAAGTCATACATCACTGTCTCCAGTCACATGGGCAGGGCAGCCAGACAACAACAGTCTGCACTGTCACTATAGTAGGACATGGGGAATGCAAGTCCTGGAGCTGAACAAGTGCACATGTACATCCCCCACACACCACATCATCTGAACCCTTATCTGTCCACGTCATACCAATTGGACATATGGGAGATCTGTAACAGAACCCTCTGAACCTGAGCACCTCACAATCTGCTGTGAATGGGAAACAGCTGCCTGAACTTCACATTCGCATACCCCAGTCTGCACGGTCAGGTGATCAAACACCTATGTGTCACACAAGTATCGTCTCCTATGTCATATCTCCGGTGGCATGCTGAGCCCCAACCGAGAAACACCCCTGACAACGAAGTCACAGCACACTGACACAGAGGCAGACACCTGAGGGGACATATCACTGAGCACAACGTGTCAGCTGATACACGTGAGTGGGAGTACAGAGTGTATTGTATGGCCTGGAGTAGGCATGACTGTCCTGCCCCACGTGAATGAGGGATGAGCCCTGGACAGTAGGCAGGTGGCTAAGTATGTGTGACACACGTAATATACACACTCCTGGGGCCCAAACATTGTTCCCACCCGCAGCATGGGCGTGTGCCAGATACCCCAGGCACATGTGGTGGATCAGCTCAGCAATTGGACCACATATCAAAGTAACACGCAGATTACATGTCAGAACACAGGCATTGTGTAAGCAATGGACCCACCCATGATGCCCACCACAGAGTTAGGGGAACAAATGCTGTCACCCACCTTGAGCTGAGCAAAATGCAATGACACAGTACCCAAGTGACACAATTCCCTGACTGTAAGGGCCACACCTGGGTATCAGATGAGGAGTCGGCAGTGCACAATTGAGGGACATGGGTCCTGGACCACATGACTGATGTAATGTGGAAGTTTAACCAGGCCAGAGGAGGGCACATAGCATGGCAGACAAAGTTCACAATGCAGTCATGGACTCACCCCCTCCTTGCTGCTCTCTGGCCTTCAGCTGCCCATCCAGATCAGGGAAGACCACCGCCAGGATCCTGAGCATGTGGGGGGTCAGGGTCCGGTGTCCGCCCCTCCTGCGAGGAGGCGACAGCTTCAGCTGGACCCGTGCGATCCTCCGGGTCCAGCCCCGAAGGTCTTGCCACCTCTTCTGGCAGTTGCGGATCCGGCGCTTGTAGACCCCCACGGTTCTCACTGCCCGGACGATGGTCAGCCATATCTGCTGCTTCTGGTGGGCATCAACCTGTGAGGATGACAAAGTGAAAATGCCATTACTACACATTCAACATATCCGTGCATTACACAGTTGGATATACATGTCTCAATCACAGGGGCACATGATGTACACAGGCAGTGCAACGATGGCTATGGACTGTTTGCCAGCAGTTACTACATGGTATCATTGCCTGGGAAGCAAAACCTTGTTTAAATGCACTGTCACTGCACTATACCTGTTCAGTGCATGTAACTACACACTATGGGGGGTGACAACTACTCAGTGAGCCTGCTAGCCAGTGGCGTGCACACTGTAGGTCTTGCTAGTCAGACAACATGCACATTTAGTAAGGCAGTGGACAGCACACTCACCTACTCCCCTGGTTTCCCATACAGCTTGCTGTACTGTGGAAGGAGGCTGTCCAGCAGGGCCTGGTTCTCCTCAGTGCTGAAGGCTGGGGCTCTCTCCACAGTACGTGCCATTGCAGGATCCAGAGGGTGCAGATACAGCAGCGGTGGTGGTGGCAGATGTCGTCCTGGAGCATGTAGTGCAGGCAAGTGAGCTCTCAGGGTAACAGCCAGCATTATATGTGTGCTGAAGAGGCAGATACTGTCCCATGTGTCCAAAGTGATAGGTCCAAGTCGTTTGCATCTTCTGAATCTGACCAATCCATGGAATAGCAGCACTAATACACGCCCACAGCATCCTTCAAAAGTTCAACTTCATGACACCCATGAATTTGCAACATTGTTGTGGGTGACCAACTGAATTCACAGCATCAGACTCGTTAAAGATTTGAAAATGCGTCCGTTGCCAGGCCAGGCCACAGCCAATGTGTGCGCACCGATCGGTCCATTGCTGTACAATGCGTATTGCGAATACAACGCGTACCCGCTCACATTGAATGCAATGGGCCGGCCGGGAACACCGATCGGTCCATTGCTGTTCAACGCGTACCCACGATACAACGCGTACCCGCTCACATTGAATGCAATGGGCCAGCCGGGAACACCGATCGGTCCATTGCTGTTCAACGCGTACCCGCGATACAACGCGTACCCGCTCACATTGAATGCAATGGGCCGGCCGGGAACACCGATCGGTCCATTGCTGTTCAACGCGTACCCGCTCACATTGAATGCAATGGGCCGGCCGGGCACACCGATCGGTCCATTGCTGTTCAACGCGTACCCGCGATACAACGCGTACCCGCTCACATTGAATGCAATGGGCCGGCCGGGCACACCGATCGGTCCATTGCTGTTCAACGCGTACCCGCGATACAACACGTACCCGCTCACATTGAATGCAATGGGCCGGCCGGGAACACCGATCGGTCCATTGCTGTTCAACGCGTACCCGCGATACAACGCGTACCCGCTCACATTGAATGCAATGGGCCGGCCGGGAACACCGATCGGTCCATTGCTGTTCAACGCGTACCCGCGATACAACGCGTACCCGCTCACATTGAATGCAATGGGCCGGCCGGGCACACCGATCGGTCCATTGCTGTTCAACGCGTACCCATGATACAACGCGTACCCGCTCACATTGATTGCAATGGGCCGGCCGGGAACACCGATCGGTCCATTGCTGTTCAACGCGTACCCGCGATACAACGCGTACCCGCTCACATTGAATGCAATGGGCCGGCCGGGCACACCGATCGGTCCATTGCTGTTCAACGCGTACCCGCTGATACAACGCGTACCCGCTCACATTGAATGCAATGGGCCGGCCGGGCACACCGATCGGTCCATTGCTGTTCAACGCGTACCCGCGATACAACGCGTACCCGCTCACATTGAATGCAATGGGCCGGCCGGGAACACCAATCGGTCCATTGCTGTTCAACGCGTACCCGCGATACAACGCGTACCCGCTCACATTGAATGCAATGGGCCGGCCGGGCACACCGATCGGTCCATTGCTGTACAACGCGTCCCTGGACAAGTCACTGGCATATGTCACCATGCCTGTCACAGGTGAACATATGCCAGCCACATATACTTCCCAGGGAGTGAGGGGCACACCTACAACACCACAGCCTGTCCACACTGTATCCTAAGGCATGTAAGGCTGCATTACCTATTCCGTGTATGGGGGTGAACATGTTGTTCTGTGGGTGTCACTTCGGGGCAGCCACTCCCAGGCTGTGCACGTGTTCATGGGGACAGGATCCTTGGTGTGTCGTGCACATGACCACTGTGATGTGCAAGTGTTCATTCCTGAGCATGTGGCATGGTCACATTTCACGGTGGTGTATGTGTATGTCATGTCACATACCCCCTGAGTCCCATGTGGGACGGTATGTACGTCCCAGGGTGACCCATTGGCACAATAGTGATGGTCCTCCACAGTCTGTGTGCATGTTGTGTTTACGATGTCTCTGATTCCATGTGCACAATGGGAGACAGTCTCCACATCCACGTTGTTTGTGCATGAACTTTGATGTTGTGCGTGTGTGTGTCACAGACGTCCATGTCTGTCCTGATGAGGCAACAGGGACCACTACCTGTGGGGGTCATGGTTGTTTTGCTGTGGTGTATTCATGATGCACCATGTCATGCCAGTGTCCATGTGGCAATACAGGGTCACTGGGAATCTACCTGTCGATGAGCTGTGATGCCTGGGGCACATCTGTCCTCACATGTCACTGTGGGGTGTGTTTGGAACGTGGCAGCAGTACATGGGTACTGTGACACAGCCTAATGATATCCCATAGCACAACCTGGGACTTGTTGAGGGAACATGTTGAACTGTGATGTTAGATGTTGGCCATGTAGGTGCCATACATGTCCATACGGAACTGCACACGCATCATGTACTTGTGTCTCGTAATGGTGTATCATGTGATATTGAGTCTGGTCTATGCCACATATGTGGGGGGACTGACAATCTTTCTTTCTTCACCTATGCACTGCAGGGCACCAGCTGTCCATCGGCCATTCCCTGACCTTGCAACAGTGGTTGAACGGGACTGCATCCGACGGTACCGCTTCACCAGGCCACTGATTGAGGAATTGGCGGTGCGGTTGGCCCCACATTTGCAACCTGGCCGGCCATACCCTACAGCGCTGACCCCCAAGGTGAAGGTGATGGCAGCCCTACACTTCTTTGCCACCGGTACCTTTCAACACACTGTGGCGTCTGCTGGTGGGATGTCACAGACCATGTTCAGTCGTGTGCTCCGCGATGTTTTGGAGGCTATGTTGAGATACCTGAACCAGTACATCTATTTCCCTAGACTTCAACAACTCACTGACGTGAAGAGTGACTTCTATGCCCTGGGGAGGATGCCGCATGTCATTGGCTCCATTGATGGGACACATGTGGCTTTGGTACCACCACAGGCCCAAGAGCAGGCATACAGGAACCGCAAGCACTTCCATTCGGTCAATGCACTGGTGGTATGTCTTGCAGATATGAGCATCTCACACGTCTGTGCCCGTTTCCCCGGTTCTGCACACGATGCCTACGTGATGAGGAGTAGTCGCATCCCGAGGATGATGTCACAGATGCGGAACCAGCGTGCCTGGCTTGTTGGTGTGTACTGACTATGTACCATTGTGTGTGTTCTGCAATGTAGTGTTCCACCCTCTTTTCCAACTCAGCTAATGTGCAATAGTCTGTATGTAGGTGACTCCGGATACCCCAACATGCTGTGGTTGCTGACGCCCCTCAGGAACCCTGTGACACCAGCCCAGATGTGTTACAATGAGGCACATGGTCGGACCAGGAGAGTCATTGAGCGGACATTTGGTCTCCTGAAGAGCCGCTTCCGCTGCCTGGACAAGACAGGAGGGGCCCTCCCATATGCCCCAGCAAAGGTGTGCAAGATTGTCATCGTCTGCTGCATGCTACACAACCTGGCTGTGCGGAAGGAGTTGCCTCTCATCCTGGATGACGATGATCAACATCCGCCACCTGTGGAGGATCCTGGCCTGGACCACGATGCCAGTGATGATGATGATGATGATGGTGATGTCCGCACACAGCTCATCACCAACTTCTTCAGCTGAATGTGAGTATCCGGAGATGTCATGTCAATGATGTGAGTATGCATGATATGTGTTGGTGGTGCTCTGGTGCTGTTTGAGTGTGGCCATGTGCTACATGACTGTATGCGTGTAGCGATGTGCCCTTACAGGTAGTCTGTACTCCCCAACAGTGTTGACATGCTAACGTGGTTCTGGGTGGGTATCTTGTGACATGTATTGGGCATGAGTATTGCAGTTCTGTCCTGTTCTTCAGTGCTTTTGACTGTGTGTCATTTCTGTCCTTCACAGGGTACTTTCAGAGTTGTTTGGTCAACTGTGATCCCCCAACAGTGTGATTGAACTGCAAGGGTGGTAGCTGTCGTATCCCTACAGGTGATGTGCGCCACACCCATGGACTTCCTTTCTTCTACACTTGTTGACTGTGTGCCCACTGCCAGGTGGGATTACCTTGCATCTGTAGTGGTTACAACATGTTGCAAATGTGCAATAAACCTGTGCTTCACTTTGTGATGTGCGTTGTCTGTGGTCACACATCTGACTGACATTTGCTTACTGCACCAGTGGGCTAGTTGTCAAAGACTGTGAATAGGTGTTGTGTCTGTGCATTGCACCGTATTTCCTGGCAACATCAGTGTAGGCGATGAGTCAGGTGGCCTTGGTGTGTATATGTTGTGTAGCCCTGGTGGTGTGTCTCCCTCATATGTGTCACGTTGCCATGACTCACATGCCTGTGTTGTACTTGCTGTGGCAGTTAGCATGCACAGTGTAATTTCATAGGTCATCATCTCCATGACAGAAACCACATTTGAATCACAACAGAGGCAGGTATGGTGTATTAGTGTGTTTATTGTCATACATGTGTGAGTATGGTGCACAGGAAGGTGGGTGCTGTACATTGTGATTGTAATCCAAAGTTCCTAGATGATTTGGAAGTCCTGGTAGCAGAAATGTCCTGAGTAAAGTCCACAGTCATCTGATACATTGGTCCAACTTGTACTCCCCATGTCATGTGGGGGAGTTGTGTTGCATTCAACAGGGTGTACAATTTGCGCACAAAGGTGATTATCCAGCACAGGTTTTGGCTTCCTGGTGGTTGCGCATGGCCATCGGCCTCTCAGTTGCCCTTCCTCGGACGACCCCTCTTCTTTGGGGGGGACCCTCAAGTGCAGACTGCTGCGATGCAGGGGACTCTCCGCCAGAGTCATCCTCCCTCCGTGTGGCAGTTGCAGTTGTTTCAGCACCAGATGTTGTGGGCACACAGGGAGGTGTTGACATGTTGCTGCTCATCTGGCGGAGGCATTGTAATATGTCCCTATGCACCGCAGTCATCTCTTGCAGTGTGTCCCACTTGGACTCCATGCGGGACATGTGTAAGTCCAAGCGTGCATGATGGGCAGCCTGCTGCTGTCGTATGTCCCTGAGGATCCCCACTACCTGGCTGAACTCTCCGGTGCTGGTCTGGTACGCATCGGCTATGCGTACCAGTTGTGGGTCATCATGCAGTCCAGACCCTCTGCGAGCAGCGACCTATGTCTACCACCCCTCCCACCACCCCTGGCGACACGTGCAGTACCTGAGGTGGCACGCACAGGTGATCCTGGGCCCCCTTGGGGGTTGTTGGTGGTGTTGGTGTCCATAGCCCCACGTTGGGCAGGGGTCCGTGTGCTGGTGGTGGTGGTGGTCCTTGGTCTGTCCGTGTCGGCAGGGGTGGTTTGTGTGTTGTCAGTCGTTGGAGGGGTGGGTGCAGGGGGTGCAGCTGGTGGTCCTGCTGGTGCTGCATGTTGACTCGCTCCAGAGGTGCCAGGTAGGTCTTCGTCATCCGAGGAGGGCAGCGGCTGTTCCACACCAGTGAGCTCCGTTTCCCCTGGATCCTGGGACAGGGACTCCTCAGCGTCTGCTGCTGTGTCCCCATCATCACCTGTTTTTGGGAGACACACGCAATGTATGTTATGTTTCTGCAGGCATCAATGGTTGACACACCTGACAGTTGTGACTGTACCTCTGGATGCGGGCCTGTACATTGCATTGTCCTGAGTTGTCACAGTCAGAGGTTGATATTGGTGTAGCACATTGTCCTGCATACTTTGAGCATTTCAATTTGACTGTTGGGGTGTGTACATGGTCTGCATGGGTTGTATTTGGTTGACATCCGGCCCTCCTTCTCCCCCAGCCCAGTTATCCCACCATGAAGCATGCCACCCTTGCAGTGGGTTCAGGTTGACTCTCAGGATGTCAGTGAGTGGTGTCCTGCTGTTGGTTGGTGCCCAGTTCCCAGCAGGGCCTTGTGCTCCCCACAGCAGTACCCAGTGTCAGCCATCTTGTCAGTTCTTTTCCACTCCCTGTGATGTGCGCATGGTTCAGGGTGGTGTTGATGGACAGTTGTGGGGGTGACCAATATCTGTGACTGCCACTCCCATCATGCTTTTGCCTCCACCCCCCTTCCCAGCATGCCCATGCTTCCTTCCTTTTGACTCTGCTTCCCTGTGGGGTTGTGTGCCTGTGCTGACAAGATGGCTGACAGTGTTATCCTGGGGTTTGTTTTGCTACAAGTCCCATGTGTGTCCCTGTGCTTCACACAGCATGACCCAGGGTTGTGGTTCTTTGTGGGATATTTGATTGGAGTGTGAGGCAATGCATTCTCCCAGGTGAGTTGTGTGGAGTTTGTGTTAGGGTAGTGTGTGGGTGGAGCTGCTGGTGACTATGGTCTGTGCTGTGAGTCCTCCTTCCCACCCAGCCAGATACCCCACCATGGAACGTGCTTCCATTGCAGGGAGTGCAAGTTGTCTTTCAGGATGTCAGTCAGTGGTGTCCTGCTGTTGGTTGGTGCACAGTTCCCAGCAGGGCCTTGTGCTCCCCACAGCAGTACCCAGTATCAGCCATCTTGTCAGTTGTTTTCCACTCCCTGTGATGTGCGCATGGTTCAGGGTGGTGTTGATGGGACAGTTGTGAGGGTGACCAATATCTGTGACTACCACTCCCATCATGCTATTGCCTCCACCCCCCTTCCCAGCATGCCCATACTTCCTTCCTTTTGAGTGTACTTCACTGTGTGTGAGTGTGGCAGCAATGGCTAAATGGCTGACAGTGGTGTCCTGCTGTTGGTTGGTGCCCAGTTCCCTGCAGGGCCTTGTGCTCCCCACAACATTGCACCAGTGTCAGACATCTTTGATGTGGCTTTTGACTTCCTGTGAGCTGTGCATGCTTGGGTGTGATCTTGCTGGGCCATGTGGGTGGGGGATGTTGGGCTGTGACTACCACTCCCATCATGCTTTTGCCTCCACCCCCCTTCCCAGCATGCCCATGCTTCCTTCCTTTTGACTCTGCTTCCCTGTGGGGTTGTGTGCCTGTGCTGACAAGATGGCTGACGGTGTTATCCTGGGGTTAGTTCTGCTACAGGTCCCATGTGTGTCCCTGTGCTTCACACAGCATGACCCAGGGTTGTGGTTCTTTGTGGGATATTTGATTGGAGTGTGAGGCAATGCATTCTCCCAGGTGAGTTGTGTGGAGTTTGTGTTAGGGGGGTGTGTGGGTGGAGCTGCTGGTGACTATGGTCTGTGCTGTGAGTCCTCCTTCCCACCCAGCCAGATATTCCACCATGGAACGTGCTTCCATTGCAGGGAGTGCAAGTTGTCTTTCAGGATGTCAGTCAGTGGTGTCCTGCTGTTGGTTGGTGCACAGTTCCCAGCAGGGCCTTGTGCTCCCCACAGCAGTACCCAGTGTCAGCCACCTTGTCAGTTGTTTTCCACTCCCTGTGATGTGGGCATGGTTCATGGTGGTGTTGATGTGCGCATTGTGAGGGTGACCAATATCTGTGACTACCACTCCCATCATGCTATTGCCTCCACCCCCCTTCCCAGCATGCCCATACTTCCTTCCTTTTGAGTGTACTTCACTGTGTGTGTGACAGCAATGGCAAGATGGCTGACAGTGGTGTCCTGCTGTTGGTGGTGCCCAGTTCCCAGCAGGGCCTTGTGCTCCCCACAGCAGTACCCAGTGTCAGCCATCTTGTCAGTTGTTTTCCACTCCCTGTGATGTGGGCATGGTTCATGGTGGTGTTGATGTGCGCATTGTGAGGGTGACCAATATCTGTGACTACCACTCCCATCATGCTATTGCCTCCACACCCCTTCCCAGCATGCCCATACTTCCTTCCTTTTGAGTGTACTTCACTGTGTGTGTGTGTGACAGCGATGGCAAGATGGCTGACAGTGGTGTCCTGCTGTTGGTGGTGCCCAGTTCCCAGCAGGGCCTTGTGCTCCCCACAGCAGTGGCCAGTGTCGGCCATCTTGTCAGTTGTTTTCCACTCCCTGTGATGTGGGCATCGTTCATGGTGGTGTTGATGTGCGCATTGTGGGGGTGGACAATATCTGTGACTACGACTCCCATGATGCTATTGGCTACACTGACTTGCCCAGCATACACAGAATTCCTTCCTTTCAGTGAGCTTCCCTGTGAGGTGGTGTTCTAGTGGTGGCTACATATCTGACTGTGTTTGTTGGTTAGATTTGTGCCACTGCCTAGCTCTATTTGTTGTTGGGTTTGTACATGTCATGACACAGTTACATATCACTATGAGATGGCATGTATTGTGTTTATCTGACTGACATACACATTTTGGGATGATTCTGTTTTGGTTGCTGTGTATTTGCTAAGGGTGCATGGTTTGACTCTCCCCTTGACAGTGATGTGTGTGTATTGTCGGCGCGAGTCGGTCGGACTGCTCGCGGCGCGCATCGTACTTACCCGGCCGGGAAACGTCTCCATAGCGCGGTGCGAGTCATGTCCGTGCGAGTCGGTCGGAGCGTGATGAAGCCGCGTACGAGTCGGTCGGCAATTTCGCGGGAGCTTGCATCGTACTCGCTCGGCCGGACCCGCGTACGATTCGGTCGGGAAACAGGGCTCCGAATCGGATCCGTTAAATCCGAATCCGATTCGGAGCACTACCGGCCGAGATCGGAATCGGCCCCTAAATGTAAAAAAAATGAAACATACATATATAAAATGTAATATATATATATATTTACTTAAAAAAATTAATAAATAATAATTTTGTTTAATTTTAAAATGTTATAAATATATTAGAAATAATAAATAAATATATATACATACACCTGTAACATAAAAATTAATAATAAAAAAACATATTATAAATTAAAATATTAAAATATTTAATATTTTTTAAACCTACTTTTTGCACTACATTGAGGGCAACAGTAGAGAAAGTGTTGGATAGCGGAGGGGTAAAAATTACTATTCCCACTCCAACGAGGTCAACAGTAGGGAAAGTGTTGGATAGCGGAGGGGTAAAAATTACTATTCCCACTCCAACGAGTGCAATAATAGGGAAAGTGTTGGATAGCGGAGATTTAAAAATTACTATTCCCACTCCAGCAAATGCAACAGTAGGGAAAGTGTTGGATAGCGAATAGGTAAAAAATACTATTCCCATTCCAGGAAATGCAACAGTAGGGAAAGTGTTGGATAGCGCATAGGTAAAAATTACTATTCCCACTCCAGCGAGTGCAACAGTAGGAAAAGTGTTGGATAGCGGAGGGGAAAAATTTACTATTCCCACTCCAATGAGTGCAACAGTAGGGAAAGTGTTGGATAGCGGAGGGGTAAAAATTACTATTCCAACTCCAACAAGTGCAACAGTAGGGAAAGTGTTGTATAGCAAAGGAGTAAAAATTACTATTCCCACTCCAGCTAGTGCAACAGTAGGGAAAGTGTTGGATACCGGAGAGGAAAAAATTACTACCCCACTCCTGCAAGAGCAACAGTAGAGAAAGTGTTGGATAGTGGAGGGGAAAAAATTACTATTCCCACTCCAACAAGTGCAACAATAGGGAATATGTTGGATTGCGGAGGAGTAAAACTTACTATTCCCACTCCAGCTAGTGCAACAGTAGGGAAAGTGTTGGATAGCGAGGGGAAATAATTACTATTCCCACTCCAGCGAGTGCAACAGTAGGAAAAGTGTTGGATAGCGGAGGGGTAAAAATTACTATTCCCACTGAAGAAAATTTAAATGTAAAAACAAACAAAATATCAACTACAATATAAAAGATAATAACAATTCCAAAAACAAAACATATATAAAAAATAAAAAAATTACAAAACATAGAAACATAATATAATGTTAAAAAAAACTAAAAATTACATACAAAGATTATTTTCTAAAAATTTAAAAATAATTTACAAACAAAATGAATATTTTATAATAAAAAATATTTATAATCAAAAACATTATTTATTACATAAATATAATATTTTTTTTACCTATCCTATAACACCACACAATTTACAACACACATCTAAATTTTTTTAAAAGTGTACCTCCATAATTAACACAATTATTTATCAATTAAACACATATTATTAATTAAAAAAACATTAAAACAGATAAAAATTAATATACTATCCAAATGTTACGCCTATATAACCAAAATCCACAAGCAAAATAAAAATAAACAATTACCAAAAATATATATCAATTAATAAATAACTATTAATGATCAAGTAATGATTAGTTATTTTAAACTAAATTACTTTCCACCCTCTACCCCAATAAACACCACAACACACACCTAAAAATAATTAAATAATTTCCATAACTAATTTTACAATAATAAAATAATATCAATTAACCACAAATCATTAATTAATTTACAAACATTTATTTCCCACCATTTACCACTATAAACCCCACAACTCACACATTAAATTAATTACACAATTGCCATATCTAAATTTTAATTAATTAATTAGCATTAATTAACAAATAATTAATTATTTAAAAATAAATTACCTCCCACCCTGTTCCCCTATAAACCCCAGCACCCATTTCTAAAAACATGACACAATTAACATAATTAATTAACAAATAATTAATTAATTAATAACAATTAAGCAAATTATTAAATAATTATTAATACATTAATTCCCACAATTAACACTATAAAGTAAAATTAAATAAATATTATATAATAAAGATTATTAAATATATTAAAATTAAATTACTCTCCACCCTACTCCCCTATCAACCCACAACCCGCTCCTAAAAAAATGACACAATTAACATTATTAACAATGAATTATTAATAATTAACAACAAATTCATAAATAATTAATATTAAATTAATTCCCACAATTAACACTATAAAATATTAAATAAATAAATATTAATTAATTAAAAAAGAATAATTTAATTATAATTAAATTACTTCCCACCCTATTCCCCTATAAACCCACAACCCGCTCCTAAAAAATGACACAATTAACATATTTACCAATTAATTAATTAATAAAAATTAACAGCCAATTATTAATTAATTAATAGTAAATTAATTCCCACAATTAACACTATAAAATCTAAATTAAATAAATACTAATAAATACAAATTAATATTTAATTTATTATAATTAAATTACTTCCCACCCTATTCCCCTATAAACCCACAACCCGCTACGGAACTAAAACACAAAATTAATTTAAAATAAAATTAATAACTCCTAAAAAATGAACACATATATTAAAAAACAAAAGCAATACTTAGACAAAAAAATAGAGCACTTACATTTAAAATACATACTAAAATACATAACACTAATTAAAAAAACGATATATTTAACAACTATATTTTTGCAAACGATATTAATGACTTCGATATTTAAAAAAATTATATGTCTTACCTTAAACTCGATATTCTTGACCACGGTATTCTTGCTGTCGATATTTCTGTGTCTCGATATTTCAAAGTCGATATTAGTGCAAGTCGACATTTCCAACTCAATATTCTGACTCATTACCATAGTTAAAGTGGTGTGAACAGACTAGTAGTAAGGTCCAATTTACCTATAATGATTCTACTAGTTAGGAATATCAAATATATCTCTCTAAACTCAGCTGAGGTTTTGTTAGAGGACATTTACATTCTTGACTGGATTTACTGTCACTTCAGAGCGGTTTCGCACCTCTCCACAGCCAGAGCCAACATCTAGCAGAACAAATGGAATCCACAGAAAGGTGAGGACAGATTAAACTCCAGACTTTCTTAATCCCAAAACCCAGGAGAATACTTCCATTTCCACGGAGGGAGAGAAGTGCATTTAGAGATACAGCAAGGAACATTTGATAATAATGCATTTAGGACTATGAGACTGCATTTTACTAGAAAGCGTATTGCTGACATATGAACTGGATCACACTGTATACAAATTTGGGAGGGGTAAGTCTGTGAATTTTAGTCTCATTCACAGAGGGGTCATCATCAACATCTGACTGGCTTTACACTTAAAAAGACCCCACTTGGCCCATCCCAAGGGGTGGACGGGCCTTGAACTGAAGAGTTCAGAAGGATTCCCAGCTCCACCATAGATTATTTACTATCTGCCTGAAATAAGCCTATGGAGAGAATTGTCCCCAGCCATGTCTCGAAATTCTGCTTCCTATGAACTTTCTCTAAGACTAATGCCACTAGTCCCCTGCTGGTCTGAAGGGCTACAGAGGTCCAGGCCCTGCTTTTCAAATTGACTTGCCCCGTTGAAACCTCCCTTATGTGGCTGGAGGGTCCATTACATCACTCAGATAAAGCTTTTGCTGCTGCAGAGAGTGCAAGGTGACCAATTGGAACTGTATATTTTTGTTGTGAACTCAAATAAATGAAAACGGGCTGGGATCTGAAGACTCAGATTTGATGATTTTTCGTGAAGGTATTTATTAACAAAAACATAACCTGTGAAGTTGGGTAATTCTGCTTCAAAGTCAGCAGAACTCTGAGGATTTTTTTCTTTTTGAAAACAACTTTATTTCTATAGACATTTCCAACCAAACAAGCTAATGGGAATTGATTTGCATCCATTCAGTGCCAAAAATAAAGGCACTGCTGCATCCTCTTTTGATGAAGGAACTATTTGATTTTGCAGCGTGAACATGACTTTACCAACAAGTAACTTCAGTTATTTTTTGCTATAACGTGGCCCCACAGCTGGTCTACTTCCGGTGTGCACGTGTTGCATATGTGTAGACCTGATGAAAGCCAGCCTGCTTGTGCCCTGCTATCGAGTGTGAACCAGTAGCTGATTTCAGAAACAATTTCCTTTTAGGGATCAGTTTTCTTCGGCTTTTTGGTGATTCCTCATGCCAAGAACTCGAACACTCTCTCTCAATGCTAAATAATCTAATTCCCCTCGCACGCAGAAAAACTTTTAAATAAAGATATTGTTCTTTTTTTAACTGATTGCATATGCAGATGTGACAATAATGCTTGCCTGTTTCTCCTAACTGGTCACCCATCCGCTATTATTTAAGAATAATTAATATTGCAATGATCCAATTGAAAATATAATCCATATTCATCAGCCTCATCAGCCAACAATCCCTCCGGCCATGTGTTTCATGTAATGCTTTAAACTTCCTCAGATATAAATGCAGATGATTACAAATGACGGTAGTAATGACTCAGATGTAAAGGGGGAGAGATTGGAGATTCAGTATGCCAGTGTGGTTTCACTCTACTAAAATCATCAACTGGCTGGAAGAGAGCATTGTATTAACTTAATGAACACCTACCATGAGGCACAGCGGCTCATGCTTGGATCCAAACGTAAAATACTCAAATCTGAGCCCTGACACTTAAAGACACTTTACCCTGTGAACAGTGGGCGGGTTAAAAGAAGAAGAGGAATGCCAAGCATATAAAATAGGGCAGAGTTTAACAGGACAGTTATATAATGACTGCCAAGCATCACCAGAAAAGAAACATTGTATTACCCATATCATATTGAAAGGGCTTGTACCCGCTCTTGTGATATACAATATTAGCAATGTGCTATTAATAGACATCTTTTATTCACTAACCTTAAGAAAAATTGAATTTTTAGTGTAAGTATATAAACAATACATATATTCACACACTATGGGCCCGATTCACAGAACTAACTTAAGACAAAATCCTAAACTTACTACCATTTTGTTATTCACAGAAGGCACTTACTCATTTTGGTATTCACAGAAGGCACTTACTTACTCATTTTGAGCAACTTACTAATTTTGAGTAACTTACTCATTTTGGTATTCACAGAAGGCACTTACTCATTGATGAGTAAGTGCCTTCTGTGAATACCAAAATGAGTAAGTTACACAAAATGAGTAAGTTACTCATTTTGGTATTCACAGAAGGCACTTACTCATTTATGATTAAGTGCCTTCTGTGAATACCAAAATGAGTAAGTTACACAAAATGAGTAAGTTACTCAAAATGAGTAAGTAAGTGCCTTCTGTGAATACCAAAATGAGTAAGTGCCTTCTGTGAATACCAAAATGGTAGTAAGTTTAGGATTTTGTCTTAAGTTAGTTCTGTGAATCGGGCCCATAGTGTGCACTCAGTGGGGATTGAACAAGAGTTAACCACTCGCCATCCGCTCCGCAGTGACTGGCGAAACTGTGGACTATGTGGGATTGCAGTAGATAGAGGTCAGGGAAGGGCACTAGGACCCCGCGGAAAGACATGGGGCAATGTGGTCACTCCCTGAGGGGGGCGGGAACCCAAGGGAGGAAGGGGAGGGGAGATGGAAAAGGAGGAACAAGGGCAATAGTAAGGCAGCGTGGAGGTTAGAGCACATGGTGTGATGTCCATATATAAAGTGTCTTACCTATTGCCCCTGCATGGTTCCTCATCCCTGGAAGAGAATGAAACAGGCTAGGAAACGTAAGTTGTGAATGAATAGGATTTGGTTTAAACTCCTCGAGAAAAGTGTGTGCTGTGTGACACACCTGTGAGTGTAAATGACTGTAGGTCAACACACCTGACCTCAGGGTTTAAATATAAAGGTAGAAGCATGTACAATCCCTCTTACACTGGCTCCAGCACCTTCAGTTGGAGAGTCCACTACAGAGCTATACACGTTTCTCATAAGGGACAAATTTTACATTTATTATACACACATAGCTGAGGAGTCAGGATACTCTTCCGATTAGAGGAAATAAAGGTGCTGAGCAATCAAGGACAACGTAGAAAGAAGACATGTTTGTGGTGGGAAGGAGGCATGGACCTGGATGCAAGGGCAAGTGCTGTGCTGGTGAAGTCCATTTGGTTGAACCCGAGTTATAGAGAACTGCACAGGTGGTGTGTAGTGCGATAAGGACTTACCCTGGTTGTTGGGATTTAGAGAGGTAGTCAAGGGTGGAGGTGGAGCTGTATTTCGTGGACAGGAAGGGGTCAGTGATGGTATTTTGTGTGGAGATAACAACATTGGAAAATAGAAGTGAGTGCAACTCCTGAGGAGGATTTGATAGTCAAGAGGGATGAAAGGATTGATGGAAGAATAGGTTGGCTTAAAAGGGATGAAAGGATTGATGGAAGAATAGGTTGGCTGAACAAGGATGAAAGGATTGATGGAAGAACAGGTTGGCTAAACAGGGATGAAAGGATTGATGGAAGAACAGGTTGGCTGAACAGGGATGAAAGGATTGATGGAAGAATAGGTTGGCTGGACAAGGATGAAAGGATTGATGGAAGAATAGGTTGGCTGAACAAGGATGAAAGGATTGATGGAAGAACAGGTTGGCTGAGCAGGGATGAAAGGATTGATGGAAGAATAGGTTGGCTGAACAGGGATGAAAGGATTGATGGAAGAACAGGTTGGCTGAACAAGGATGAAAGGATTGATGGAAGAGAAGGTTGGCTGAACAATGGCTGAGGGAGAGTGCGAGGAAAGATTAGAGAATAAGACACAGTGACTGTGGGATCGTGACTAAAAGAATCACAGTCTTGTAAAGATGGTGAAGGTGTTTGCCTGCTTGTTTGTGTCTGATGATAAAGATAAGTGGTTTGCAGTGATGTAAGTGGAGACAGTTTGTAGGTAGTGAGGAATTTGGGGGATCACATTTTGCCATTTCTTCAAGTAGTTACATATATTTGAGGCTAAGCTACAGAGCTAATGAGGGCAAATGATAAGATGCTTTGGATGCGGTGTCCAGTGCATTGCTAACCAGGATGAACAAGTCCACAACATACACATTAGCATAGATTGAAAGGGCAGAGAGCAATTGTTAAATACAATTCAGGTACGGTATATGGATTCAGATTAATATTTCCTTCTAAAGACATGCATGAGGCCTGAAGGTTGTGGGTCTTGGGTAAAAAGGAAAATACATTGATCAAACAGAAGAATAGCTAGCCACCATGTTGTGTCAATTCTTATGTACACACTTTACAAAGTTTGGTTGGAGAATGTGTTTAAGAGGTAATCGGGGAGTCAATTCTATAGAATGGGTGTTGGCTAGACCTGGGCTGAATTTAAATTGAGCTGGCACCATTCACGTAATTTTGTGAATTTGCAAATATTAAAAATTACACCATTCATTATGTTACATCACATAATTGCACACCATTCACAGTAACATTTTACCCCGAGTGCATGGGAATAATGTGGATAACCAGAATGCAAGTGCTGTTACTTGTGCCACTTGTGATTTTCCCATTATTTTTTAATCATGAAATGCATTCTTGTGTCAAAAAATTATGCAAGGATGTATTTTACTCTAAAATATAACTGAATGTTGGACTTGGTCCTTTCTGTAGGGCCATCCCCAAACTTTTTGCCTCCACCCGCCCTGTTTTCTGAACCTGTTTTTGTTAGCTTTTAGGACTCTGCACACTTTACCACTGCTAACCAGTGCTACAGTGTTTGTGCTGTCCCCTTAAAAAAATTGTGAAATTGGCTTCCAACCAATTGGCACATTTAATTTACTTGTAAGTCCCTAGTAAAGTGGCACTACCTGTGTCCAGGGCCTGTAAATTACATGCTACTAGTGGGCCTACAGCACTGGCTGCGCCACCCACTTCAGTAGCCCTTTAAAAATGTCTCATGCCTACCATTGCAGCCTGTGTGTGCAGTTTTTGACCTAACAAGATAAACCTCTTGCCAGTCCCAAACCTTCCTTCTTAATACATATAAGTAACCCCTCAGGTAGGCACCCCACAGCTCAGAGGGCAAGGTGCAGTGTATTTTAAAAAGTGGGATATGTACTTTTAAGTTGCACATGTCCTGATAGGGAAAAACCCCTAAATTTGTGTTTCATTACTGAAAGGTGTACCTCTCCCAAAGGATGACATTGGGTTACCTTATTACATTTAATCAGTGATAACTTTCAGTTGGGAACAGATGGACAGATCGAGTTTAGTGTCTATGGAATTGTAATTAAAATCCCTCTTTAATACTAAAATTATATTTTTGTCACAATTCTGAAAATTACTCTTTTAGACACTTGCCATTATCTTGCCCTAACCATTTGGCCCCTCCAGCCTGTTCCTGTGTCACATAACTAGGTGTAGCTGCCATTTGGTCTCTGTGTCTTGCTCCCAGTGAGACAAAGGGAAGCTAGGTGTTGGCAGGAAGGGTCACTCTAAGATAACAATGGGAGGTGCTTTCACCTACCACACTTGCACATCACAAAGGCCCTGCCTGAAAACTCTCAGAAAGGGTTTGACTCAGTCTTTTGTAACCCCAGACAAGCTGGGCCAGAAAAGGGAGAAAGGGGGTGCCTGACACCTCAGGGGGGTGGAAACCTCTAGAAGCTTTCTCTACTTCAAAGTGGGCACCAGGTATAAATGTTGGACCCTGAGACCCAACTCTTCAGTACACTTCTGGACCTGGAAGAAGGACTGCTGTGCTGCTGAAAGGACTGCCACTCTGCTGGACTGCTGTCTATAGTGCTGACCTCCTGCCCTCTTGCCTGGATGAAAATGACTGGACCTGAATCTCTACACCCAGGACCCCAGAGTGACTCCAAGGGATAGTTGACTAGCCTCCTGATCAGTAGTCTCAGGGACAGAACAGGCTTCCAACAACTTTAAACCGAGCCCATGGACTCTGCCATCTGTGAGCGCTGCCCTCCAAAGTGGTGCCACCCCAGTCCTGGACCATTGGAATTGGGCCTGAAAGTGTCTGCCAGCCCATCTGTGGATTCAGCAGAACCGACGCATATCCCTCAGAACTGGTGCATCGCCTCTGCTGCTTGATGCGTCGCCGTCAGAACCAACACATCACCTCTGCTGCATGGACATTGACTCTCCCAGTGCATCCCGTCGGAACCCCCACTGTGTGATTTATCTCCATGCAAGGACATCGCATTATGCTTCACAGCAACCTGGAACCTCCACTGCGCATGATACATCTCCTCATCTGGACCTCACATTGCCTCCGCTGTGCTACGCATCCCCAACTCAGGACCCTGCATCTCTTCACAACAAGGATTAAGGCACTATGTTCAGTGGAACTAAGTGGGTCCCTATAACCGGATCGCACTCCACCCTGGTCAGCCTGAACTTGTGACCTTGTTCCTGTCTGGCGCACCCAGATGACTACAGTTGGTGCTTTGTGCTTTTTGATGCTATTTTCACTGAAATCTTTAAAAGTACATGTCTCTGATTATACAAATTGGATTTTTTGTCATTTTGTTCTTGTTTTATTTATTAAACCTTACTCTATTTTTCTAATTTGGTGTGGGATTTTCCTTGTGTTGTGTTTTCACTTTATTACTGTTTGAAGTGCTACAGAAATACTTTACACATTGGCTGTAAGTTATTTCAAACTGCTCTGTGCCAAGCTACCAGAGTGTTGAGAAAAGGTTAATTTGGGATTTGTTTGTGACTTCCCTCTGACAAGGATTGCGGTTGCTGATTGAGTAAGGTTTCACCGCCCCAGTACTTAATTTGAAAAAAAATAAGTGCCAGGGCTCTTGTCAGGAGGCCACTGCAGACTGCACCACCCATTGTCCCCACTAGCATTGCCTATGATAGTACCATCACAACTAACCATCACACTCATACAAGTGTGACAATTTAGACTTTAAATATACATTAAAAATTACTAATACTTGCCGCCAAAGCTATTCTTATAACTTCAGGTGGCAGACATTAGTGTTTTTTAACATATATTTAACTATTAAACAACTGTTATTGTGCTCCTCACAAAATCAGACAAACAGCCCCACCATGTGGCAGGCTGTTATAAGAGCGGGTTTTGACAATAAAGTGCCGGTGCCGAGCACCGGAAACCACCAGCTCAAATTAAGCACTGCACCCCCTTCAACCAGTAACCCAATTTCTTACATTGGTGATCAGCGATGAGGTTTAAGAGTTGTGTTTGTGCAGTGCCATACAGTGATTTTGTGTTACACTAAAGTCCCAGATAAATAATCTGAGACCAGTTTGAGTTTTATATTTCTCCTTGATTGAGATTTTTGCTTTTTCCAAATTCACCCTTTCTCTACCTGACTGTGTCTGTGGCTTTACCTGTAAGAATGGAATTTGAGTTCCTCAATCTGGAGAGCTACACTGTGGCTGAGATCAAGGAATTTTGTAAGGAGAGGGGGCTTCCTACCAAAAGGAGCACCACGAAGGCGGAGATCCAAAAAGCTCTGAGGGCATTGGCAGAGGTCCACCAGTTGCCAGTCACAACAATTGACCAGGATGGAGAGGATGATGTGGAGGGGTCAGAGATGCAGCTGTCAGATGAGGGGAATGACTAGTCTCCCAAGTTGGAGCTACCTGCCAGAGCAGATAGCAGTGTGTCTTCTTAAGTCCTGTCCCCAGAGTAGCAGGACAGGAAGGTCGAAAGGGAGTTTAGGCAGCAGATAGCCCAGTTAAACTGGCCATGGAGCAAAACAAATTTGCCATGGAGGTGGAGGAGAGAGAAATTGCTCATGAGAGGAGTCTCAGAGAGCTGGACATAAGAGCTAAGCAGGTAGAGTCTAGCAATGTTGATGGCAGTGTACCTACAGTGCCCTCTGGAGATAAGAGGGTCCACATTCCAACAGGTCAGGTGTCTGACTTTGTGGTGGGGACGACATTGACAAATCGTTTGAAGTTTATGAGGTAGCTTTGCAGATGCAAAGGATCCGTGAGGGGGACTGGGAGGCTAGCTTCTGGAAACATATGCCTAGTGAGGGGAGGGACTCCCTACTGGCCCTAGAGGAGGGGGACAGGATGAGGTACCCCCATCCCATGAAGGAAACCTTTGTCAGGAAATATGGCCTCACCCCTGAAAGTATAAGAAAAAGTTTAGGGACAGCCAGAAGCTGGTCCATCAGTCCAGGGTGGATTGTGTAGATTCCTTTTGCAAAGCACTGGATGGCTGGTTAAAGGGCAGTGATGTGAAAGGTTACCAGGGACTGTATAGGTTTATTGCAAGAGAGCACATGTTCAGTCTTTGTTTTGCAGATCTGTGCCAACACCTGATTTATAGTAAGCTCACTGGTCCCAGGGAGCTTGCTAAGGAGCCAATCCTCTGGCTCAGCACCAGGGTCCATAAGAAGGTACATTGGAGTGACTCAAGAAGGGTGGTTCAGGTTCCCTCCAGCAGAGTGAGGGGGAGGCCAAGGAAGACACAGGCAAGTCCAAGAGAAAGTTGGGGTAAAGGCTTCAAAAGCCCCTTCTGAGCAACAGGGAGGAGGTTCTGGTGGGCGGTGGCCCAGGGCACCCCATTTCCAACCCGCTGCTTTGATTGTTCTCAGTTAGACACAAGCAGGGGGACTGTGTCTGTCCTAAGAAACGACCCACTAGTGAGACCTCTACGGTGTGTCCCTCAGGCACTGGCTGTGTAGATTCCCTGGGGAATTTTGAATTTTTTCATAACAAATAATGAGACCAGAGTATTCCGTTTTTTTCAAAAGTTCATTATATTGTTGTATCACAACATCATCTTTTCTTGGTGAAACATCAGACTGCTTTACCCAGCATGCCTTCTGTTGTTTTACATTCTTTTATCCCATCCCAATGCATTTCGGCCTTTGGCCTTCATCCGGGGATAATCTATAAATCAAATTGGATGGGTTTTACCTTACAGGAAGGACCACAGTGTAAAATATCGCTATGCGTGTATTACAGTGCATGGAGGGTGCTCGTGAATCACATCGTGGCAATCATTCTCATGGTGAAATAAAGAATCATACGAATATGGTGTCGGGTGCCTATGAACTATAAAACAATTTTCTCTGTGCGTTTAAACAAAGTTATAAGTGCCGTGTCAACTCTTGAAACCGTGTGTTAATAAACTGGGAGCTAATATTACTATTAGGTTACTAGGGTTGCGTGTTAGTTATCGGTATAAACAACGTGTGCTTCACGTAGTGCATCGAACATTTCAAAGGTGAAGTGTAAGTTAACTTAAGTGTGTCTCCGCATAGTTAATGCTATTAATAGTGTACCGTTTCGGTATTGCGTGCGCTTTTAAGCGGCGTGTGTACTTACTTGATAACACGGCGTGTGCAGTAACTATCTGGGTTAGTTCGGTGGTGGGTTTGAAACTGACGCTCATGACGTTATATTGCTGTAGTGACTGTTACGAGGTGACGTGTTCACGTATTTCACTAGATCTAGAGGTAGGACTCAATAGTGATTTTAAGTGCGGCGGCCATATCGATGTGTTAACTATAAGTATGTAATGTGAAGGGAAATTCAGTGCTAAATGCAAATGAAAAGTAAGACAGTTACGTTAAAAAATGTTAAAGGCACTTAAAGTTACTCAGTTCATATAACGTGGTTACTGCAAGCAACAATTCTGTTTAGAGTATACACATAAATATGGTGGCATTAAAGATAACATAAAAACTCTATTCGTTCATTCATCCCATGAGGTTTTAACGAATTTAAGTTCCGGATCCAATAGTTCTCGCATTGTAATAACTGTATATGGTTGTCTTTTCCTTCACATCGTTCCACGATTTCTAAGATGCAATATTTTAGTTGGCACACATTATGTCCCATTTCAACAAAGTGACCTGCTACTGTAGATTTGCTTTGCCTTGTTCTTATGTTGCTTTTATGCTCATTTATTCGTATTTTTATTTTCCTTTCTGTTTGGCCTATATAGATTTTTCCACAAGGGCATTTGAGCATGTAGACCACGTTCGATGTGTCACAGGTAGCATTCACTTTTAAGTTGATTTTGTATCCCTTCATTGGATGGTTGATATGAGGTCCTGTGATAACATTGTGGCAGTTGTTACAGTTCCAACAAGGAATAGTTCCTTTATATGATGTAGTGGTTAGTCGATTTGTGGGACCTTTGATTATTTCACCCAAGTTTCTGCCCCTGGTGTATGCAAATATGGGTTCTAGATTGAAGATTTGGTTAAAGTCTGGTTCTAGTTTGAGAATTGGCCAATGTTTTCTGACGATTCTTTTATATGTACTGCTCATTGTGGAATATTTTGATATTACTGTTATGCGGTTCTGTACAGGTTTTTCTGTGGCGAGTAGTAATTCCTCCCTTGATTTTGATTGAGAACGTTCTTTAGCTTGTGTTAGTACTGATTCCGGATATCCTCTTTCTTTGAATCTGTTAAGCATGTTGTCCATGCGTTCTTTGCTTTTGTCTGTATCAGACACTATCCGTTTTACCCTCAATAGTTGGGTATAGGGTAGATGGTGTTTGAGCGATTGTTGATGGAAACTTTCATACACTAGGGTGTTGTTTCTGTCTGTTTCTTTTCTATATATGTCGGTTTCCAGACCTGTGTTGGTCTTAATGATTTTAACATCCAAAAATGTTATGATCTGATCTTGGATATCATGAGTGAACTGAATTCTGTCATCTATTTGGTTCAGTTTGAATATCAAGTTCTCCAGATTTGTTTTGGTACCATTCCACAGTATGAAGATATCATCAATAAATCTTACAAATATTTTTATGTGAGATTTCCATGCTGGTTCTAATAAAATATTCTCTTCTTCAAACCGGTTCATAAAGATATTAGCATACGAAGGTGCTGCGCAATTGCCCATTGAAGTGCCAGTCTTCTGTAGGAACCAATCATTCTTCCATTTAAAATAACTGTGTAATAGTCTGAACTGTAAGAGTTCCATTAAAAAGACCTTCAGTTCTTCTTCGTGGTTTGTGTGTAACAATGTGTATACCACGGCATCTATTCCCAGTTGGTGTGGGATGGACGTGTACATCGATTTGACGTCTATGGTGCACATTAATATTGTTTCATCCTCATTGATGGTGATTTGATTAAGTTTGTTCAAGAAGTCCGTGGTGTCTTTTATAAAAGTGCTCATTTTTGTGACACTGGGCTGCAAATACCGATCTAAAAATTTGCCTATTGGTTCATGTAAGCTTCCTCGTGTGGAAACTATGGGACGGAATGGAGGCTTTAACGGATCTTTATGTATTTTTGGAACCATGTATATTGTCGGACTTTTGGGATTTGATTTTATCAAGAATTTTTTGTTTTTCTCATTTATGGTTCCTTGATCATACGCTCTATGTACGATTGTTTTAAGTACCTCCAAGTATTGTTGTGTGGGATTTGTCTCCAACTTCATGTATGTTTCTTTGTCCGATAGGTGAATTTCCACTTCGGTATTGTAATGGCTGGTGTTTAAAACCACTAAGGCTCCCCCTTTATCAGCTTTCTGACATATGATGGTGGATTTCTGTGCTATGGATTTGAGAATCCCGTATTCTTTTTCTGTAAGGTTGTTCCTTTTAGGTTTTCTGTGAAAGTTTAGTTTCGACAAATCTTGTTTTACCAGTGATTCAAACATGTCTAAGCTTTTATGACTTATAGGGGCCATATAGGTGCTTCTGACTTTCAGGCCTTTTAGTGGATCTTCTTCGGATTCTGAACGTTCGGTGATTACATTTTCAAAAAAATATCGCAGTCTCAGTTTTCTCATTAGTTTAAACAAACTGATGTCTAGTTCCAAGCCGTTAGTGTGGGTCGTGGGTACGAATGATGTTCCCTTCTGTAGTGTCTTTAATTCCATTTCAGAAAAATGATAATCCGAAATGTTTATGACTAAATTGTTTAGTGTCCCCCTTTTTGCCTTTGTCCTTCTTCGCCGTAGTCGTGCGCATTTGCGGTTGTTCTTTCTCTTTTTCTTTGTTTTTTTCTTTTGCTCCGCCTGGGTCGTCCTGCTCTGTTGGGCCTCCCTCTAAAAAAGACACTCCTGTGGTTGTTGGTGGGTTAGGTGGTGTCATAGGTGTGGTTGATATTTGTGTGTTCCTTGGTTGGTATGAGGTATCACTTTCAGATGATGATGTGTCTGTGTTTTGGGAATATGGTTTACTTTGTCTGCGTTTGGCGTATATGTCCGCCCAGGTGTATACCTCACCTAGCTTATAATCAATGGTGTCTCTACGGAATTTGCGAATTTTTCTTTCATTCACTTCTTGTGTATGTCGCTGTAGTTGATTGTTGATGTCTTCCAGGGTTTTTGCCCATTCTTCTACTGACATGGACTTATCCAATTCTGTTTTAATGGTGGATATTTCCTTCGTGAGTTCCTCTAGTATATTTGATAATTCTTCAATTATTAACAAAATGAAATCCAGCGAGCACTTGTTCAAAATGGCGAACAAACGGTCCTTGAATTTTTGTACATTTTTGCATAAAGATGGTTTAAGGGGGATCCTCAATCCTCTTGGTATTCTTTGTACTCGATGATATTTTATCATTGTGCTTGCATGTAACCTTTGGTTGATTTCTTTTTTCGATAAGTATAGTAGTTGTCGGAGGTTTTGCTCCTTTGTGCGATTGGTGGTGAACTCTGTGGTTTCTTCCTGAATGAGTGCATAAATTCTTGTTGCTTCATCTTCAGCGAAGGCAAATGTTTCAGCCCTCAGTTCGGTTAAGTTTGATATCTCCTCGTAAGCCATGTTCTGTATGCGTGCTGCGTACTTGGTTCAGACCAAGGTGTAATTATGCAATACTTAGTAGTGCGCGCACAGCTGTTAGTGTAGATTTTTGTAAAAGGTGTGGCGTGCTCCAAGGTGTCACTCTCTGAACGTGAGTGTAGTGAAATCAACCTGGCTGCATCCCCATACAGTGGGGTATGTCCCTCAGGCACTGGCTGTGTAGATTCCCTGGGGAATTTTGAATTTTTTCATAACAAATAATGAGACCAGAGTATTCCGTTTTTTTCAAAAGTTCATTATATTGTTGTATCACAACATCATCTTTTCTTGGTGAAACATCAGACTGCTTTACCCAGCATGACTTCTGTTGTTTTACATTCTTTTATCCCATCTCAATGCATTTCGGCCTTTGGCCTTCATCCGGGGATAATCTATAAATCAAATTGGATGGGTTTTACCTTACAGGAAGGACCACAGTGTAAAATATCGCTATGCGTGTATTACAGTGCATGGAGGGTGCTCGTGAATCACATCGTGGCTATCATTCTCATGGTGAAATAACGAATCATACGAATATGGTGTCGGGTGCCTATGAACTATAAAACAATTTTCTCTGTGCGTTTAAACAAAATTATAAGTGCCGTGTCAACTCTTGAAACCGTGTGTTAATAAACTGGGAGCTAATATTACTATTAGGTTACTAGGGTTGCGTGTTAGTTATCGGTATAAACAACGTGTGCTTCACGTAGTGCATCGAACATTTCAAAGGTGAAGTGTAAGTTAACTTAAGCGTGTCTCCGCATAGTTAATGCTATTAAGAGTGTACCGTTTCGGTATGGCGTGCGCTTTTAAGCGGCGTGTGTACTTACTTGATAACACGGCGTGTGCAGTCACTATCTGGGTTAGTTCGGTGGTGGGTTTGAAACTGACGCTCATGACGTTATTGCTGTAGTGACTGTTACGAGGTGACGTGTTCACGTATTTCACTAGATCTAGAGGTAGGACTCAATAGTGATTTTAAGTGCGGCAGCCATATCGATGTGTTAACTATAAGTATGTAATGTGAAGGGAAATTCAGTGCTAAGTGCAAATGAAAAGTAAGACAGTTACGTTAAAAAATGTTAAAGGCATTTAAAGTTACTCAGTTCATATAACGTGGTTACTGCAAGCAACAATTCTGTTTAGAGTATACACATAAATATGGTGGCATTAAAGATAACATAAAAACTCCATTCGTTCATTCATCCCATGAGGTTTTAACAAATTTAAGTTCCGGATCCAATAGTTCTCGCGTTGTAATAACTGTATATGGTTGTCTTTTCCTTCACATCGTTCCACGATTTCTAAGATGCAATATTTTAGTTGGCACACATTATGTACCATTTCAACAAAGTGACCTGCTACTGTAGATTTGCTTTATAGGTTTATATGTGTGTGCAATGGTAGTGATATAGGTAGCCTATACCACTGTAAGGGGTGCATGCACCACCTTACCCAGGCTGCAGTAGCAGACCGGTGGTGTCATTTTGGATGGCCTTCCAGGGGTGGCACAATACATGCTGCAGCCCCTGGTAGGCCTCTGAGGTACCTATGCCCTGGGTACATAGTATACCATATACTAGGAACTTATAAGGGCACTCCAGATTCCAATCAGAGATGTGCCTAGGGCACATGGAAACCATTTTAGAGAGGAAGCAGCTAGGCTGGGGTTCTGATTAGCAGGGCCCCAGCCAGACTAAAGTCGAAAAACAGTGAAGCATCAGCAAAAAGTGGGGGTACCCATGTGAAGCAGATCCTACTCTCCTACACAACCCCCCAAACGTAGGGACATTAAACTAACCTTGACCAGTTGAGTCTTCATGTTCTAAGTGGAAGTACCTAGAGAGTCCATCTGCATTGGCATGGTTACTCCCAGGTCTATGTTCCACTGTAAAGTCCATCCCCTGTAGGGAAATGGACCACCTAAGCAGTTTGGGGTTTTCACCCTTCATTTGTTTTAGCCATAGGAGGGGCTTGTGGTCTGTTTGAACAAGGAAGTGAGTACCAAACAAGTATGGCCTCAACTTCTTCAGAGCCCAAACCACAGCAAAGGCCTCCCTCTCTATGGCTGACCAACGTTTCTCTCTAGGGGTCAGCCTTCTGCTAATAAAAGCTACTGGCTGATCCTGACCTTCATCATTCAATTGTGACAGTACAGCCCCTACCCCCAATTCAGATGCATCTGTTTGGACAATGAACTTCTTGGAGTAATCAGGACTCTGGAGAATGGGAGCAGTGCACATGGCCTGCTTCAGGTCATCAAATGCCTTTTGACAGCTAGCTGTCCACTGAACCTTTTTGGGCATTTTCTTGGAAGTTAAGTCATTCAGGGGTGTCACTATTGATCCATACCCCTTGACAAATCTCCTATAGTACCCAGTCAGGCCTAAGAAGGCTCTCACCTGAGTCTGGGTAGTGGGAGCAACCCAGTCCATGATGGTCTGGATTTTGCTCTGCAATGGTTGAACCTGGCCTCCACCCACAAGGTGGCCCAGGTACACAACCTGACTCTGCCCTATCTGGCACTTGGTGGCCTTGATAGTGAGGCCTGCCTTTTGCAGGGCCTCCAAAACATTTCTGAGGTGGACCAGGTGATCCTCCCAGGTGGAGCTAAAGACAGCAATATCATCTAGATATGCTGCACTGTAGGCCTCCAGACCTGTAAGGACTGTATTCACCAACCTCTGAAAAGTGGCAGGTGCATTCTTCAGACCAAAGGGCATTACCACAAATTGATAATGTCCACTAGGGGTTGAGAATGCTGTTTTTGGCTTTGCATCATCAGCTAGTCTGATCTGCCAGTAGCCAGCTGTCAGGTCAAATGTGCTTAGATACTTGGCTGAGGCCAAAGTGTCTATTAGCTCATCTGCCCTAGGTATTGGATGGGCATCAGTCCTAGTGACTGCATTGAGACCCCTATAGTCCACACAAAACCTCATCTCTCTTTTCCCACCACTGGTGTGAGGTTTTGGCACAAGGACCACTGGACTAGCCCAAGGGCTATCTGAGGGTTCAATAACTCCCAAATCCAACATTTTCTGGACTTCTGTCCTGATACAGTCCCTGACATGGTCAGGTTGCCTATAAATCTTATTTTTAATAGGCAGACTGTCCCCAGTGTCCACTTCATGAGTGCACCAGGTGGTCTGACTTGGAGTCAGAGAGAACATATGTCTGTACTGATTGAGCACTTGTCTACAATCAGTTTGCTGCTGAGCAGTGAGGCTGCCTGCCAAGGCTACACCATCCACTGACCCATCATCAGGGTTCTGTGAGAGCAGGTCAGGGAGTGGGTCACTCTCTTCCTCCTGTCCCTCATCAGTAGCCATGAGCAAGCCCATGTCTGCCCTG